>UELU01145682.1:128988-252737 GCA_900490025.1 Megastigmus dorsalis | reverse complement strand
GGGGGGGGGGGGGGGGGGGGGGCAGTCGCCTCGCTGTAATCCGTTAATTAAACAATCGACGCGATTGCCACCCGCTTTTGTTTTCCGTCTGCGCGACGTTGTATGCACGCTAACTTGAAAAAAAATGCTGGTTGCGGGTGGGATTTGATGAATTTTATTGAATTTTTTGTATATATCTACATGCCGGATGGGGACGCGAGTTTTAATTAAGAATCGATTTTTACTTTCATTCATTCCCATTGCAGGCTTGCGTTACTTTTTCTTTTTTTTTTCATACGAGATGATTGAATAATCATTTTTCGTTTGATTATGTACCGCTAGGGAGAAAACGAGCTCGCGCCAAAAGTTCAATTATGGTTAAGAAACTTTGTTGATCGATAGACGCGATCAATATATATACGTTTGCAAGTATGGTGAAAAGGAAGTCGATTCAAAAGTCCCATTAAAGGAATTCGCGCGCTACCGAATCGAGCCGGGATTAACGAGGGAAGTCTTTAATTACTTGTTTTCCCTCCGACTTGATGTGGGACGAAAGGAAAGGGAAAGGCATGGACGCGGAGGAGAAGGAACACGCGGCAAGAACGATGAGAAAAAATTGGCAAAAACGAGATATGCCGCGTGTATGTGTGCGCGGTGTGCACGCGATGGAGAATGAGGATGAAAGAGAGAGGGAGATAAAGAGAGCCACTTGAGAATTGAATAGAAATCAATGAGAACCAACTGAACTGACATGGTCCCAACGGGTTTTTGGTACCTCGGGGCCTCTCTCGACTGCACACGTGTGTCCGTCACGTGCTGCACATGCTCTCTATCTTCTCTCTCTCTCTCTCTCTCTCTCCCTTTACTTCTGCTGCTGCTGCTGCGGATTTTTTTTGCTCTTTGTTTCGCACGCTTGTTTTCCACCTCTTGCGCGAGCGAACTTTTGTTGCTCGATTCCACTTTTTATTCCTCGAGTCTTCCGATTCCGAAAAAATGTGTTCTATACGTGTCTAGACGGTGTATATACGGAAATTCACGAATACTTGCGAAAGCAGCGACTTTGCTTTTTATGCAGTATACGAGTGTGCATGAAAGCTCCGTAAAATGCGGGACGCGGATTTTTTTTGTTGCGATTCTTATACTTGTTGGCAAAACCTTAAATGCCTTTTGCACACTTTTTGTGCCCGTTATAAGTATGTACTTTCACGAATATCTTGCTCCTTTTCACATTTTTAACACCTTGGATTATGTGCAAAAGTCGAACTTTGAAGCGTGAAGTTTTTTGCGGACTGCTGTTTTACTTTGGAACATTTAAAAAAAATTCTACTTTTTTTTAAATAAGTTATGACAAGATTATAGCTTTAATGCAAGTTTCGTCTTACATTAAATTTCACGTTGATATAAAGCACTTTTGGAAAGTTAGTTTTGATACTATACCTTTTATCTTAATTAAAATCATTTCAAAGTTAACAGATTAACTTCGCAAATAGAATAAACCGAATCGTGCGTTCACTTTTATTGATTTTCTACGAACGAAGTATAAAGTTATCCTGTTGAAGGATAGGTTATATAAATATCGAAAGATATGTTGATTTTTCACTGAAATTATTGCACAATCAACAATATTTTCTTAACATTAATCCTCAATAATTAAAAAATTAATTATGTGAATAATAATTTGTTATTTCACTTAATTTTTTTAGTTAGAACCTGTGATTTAGTTTAGTCTCCATCAAAAACAGTGAAAAAAGTTATCTTAATAAGCACGAGGTCTTAACATAACATTATAGCCAGAAAGGTTAATCCCCCGGTTTCACTATATACTCGTGGTCACAAAGAAAATGCGCCGATTAGTTTCACCCCACGCTCCGCGCGTCTCTTCCTATCCAATTCGATGCATACTCGAAAGCCTTCGGGACTCGACTGCACTTGAATAGGATAATTATGGTTTGCGATCCTCTCAAAGGATATCAATCATCCTGCGAAAATACTTTGACACTTCACTGTTTAATTTCAACTTAAGCCTTCGATTTTTTTTTTATCGCAGTCACTGCAGCAGTTGCACAAGTGCAGCTTTGCGATATGCATTATATTATGTTCGTAGCGCTTTAATTATTCATTGAAATTTTTATATTTACTTATTAATTGCTTATTGATTTATAATTATGTTGGATAATACGGTATATTATATACGTACACATATATCCAATCAAGCACTTCTGTTATTTAATTACTTGCATTTCATTTAATTTTTCGTGAATACCGTTGTTGATTTGCACAATTGCAAGGTTTATTTGTCGAATTTCGAATTCAGATTCCAGATAGAATCAATTGCAATTTGCAAAATATTTCTGCCCCGCTCAAACAGACGGAGAAAATATAGTTGATTGAATATAATATTGAATAAATACTAATTATGAATAAAATTTGAAGCTCGAAATTTTTACCATCCTTAGCATTTTATACACGATACTCGCTACAAAATTATTGATATTAAAATTTAAAGCTCGAAATTTTACACTACTGAGATTTTCATGTACGATACTCATTAGAAAATATTGGAACCAGTGACGCCACCAGTGCCACTATATAGTGTGTAAAATCAGTACCCTGCTGTTGTAGAAGCTCTTCCGATGCCTTTGTATGTCTGTTTACAAAAAAAGGAATTAAAAATAGTGATTTAATTTAATTTTTATATTTTAACATTGATATAGAATATTCTTTAATAAACAATTCACATTTACGATCAGCTGCTGGCCTTGGAATATATTTTTCTGCAGCTTGTGTAATTAATATGATCTACAAACACTTCAATTATACTAGACATTAAATTGTTAAGACACATTCACACTCTTATATATGTATATATTCTGCCCGACATTTGCAGTTTCATACTAATGTCGTTAAGAAACTGCAAATGTCGGTAAGTATGTGCGTACGGATTCACCTTAGTATCCATTCCTTAAATTGAAAAAACATATATTTATTCCACTCTAACCTAAAAGATTTTTAGGCTCTCATGGTATAAACAACTTTCCCACCCGTGTCGAAAAGTATTATTAAATTTTTAACCTACAAATTAATATTATTAACAAACTGCAATATTGTCCTAAAATACTATTTTTATCTGGAACATGCATAAAATTATTTATAAAAAGAGAGAGAAAATTAAGGTCAACACAAAGAATACTTTTGAAAATTGAATTTAAATACCATCATGCCGTTATCAAAGTACAAAGGTGTGGAAGTCGTCAATACAATTTTTTTTAATGAAAGAATTCCAATAAAATATGGACAAATACAAGCATCCAATTAAGAAGAATATTTTGAGAAACTCGCGGCGATGCGTCAGACGCGGAAAAACAATCGGAGTGTTAAGAGTCTTTTTAAATGCGTGAACGTCCCGAATACTCATTGTTTGCCCGAATACTCAGCGGCAGTATAACTCGAAATACCGTTATAAAGTTTGACTTTCACAAGAGTCTACGAAAAGGGTCTTCCTGTATAATCTCGAATTTCAACGAAATCATCTGTGTTTTCAATTATCGTTAAGATAATTTTTTTTATGGATTACAAAATCTTCCACGTGTATAGTCGATTCAATGTCCTTGCCATATAGCTATTTTTAAAGTTAATGTTAATCTTTGAGAAATATATTTTTAAATGCTTTGCATAAGTATTGGAATAACATTATTTTTAATGTTCTGTACTTTATGTGCCACGTGTCGAATGTCAATGTAAACATGACGTCAATAAGGAGCAAATAAATTTTTTGTGGATTTGACGTGTACAATTCATGGAATAGTTAAAAAGTTTCATCGATCAGGCGTTAAAATTAATTTTTTTTCAAAAAGTAGTCGAGCACAGATCAACTTACGAATGTGTATAGCCTTAGATATCATAAGTAGATAATCCGTTTTATTAATTGAAAAAAAAGTTTTGTAACCAGTATCAATGCTGGTAATTTTAGACGTCACGACTTATAATACGTTTTTGTCCCGCGAAGGAAAAAAAAATAGAGGCAGCAATTGCTTGAAATAACTTTGAATTCAATGTGAAAAGAGTGTGAATAGGGTTCGTTATTTTTGAATCGCATTTTTGTCACTGGTTAATACTAGTTACAGCCCGAGAAGACAAAACAAGCGTTCATTTTAACGGTTTTAACTTCATCTATTCTCACTTGACCTAATTTATGAAAGCTATAGACTGTCTGTGTACGTACGTGTGCGCTCATGTTGACGTATAACGCATCAGCTTGGGTTTCGCTTTTCACGATCAGTTAACAGCTTAAATTAACTTAGCAGCTGACAGGCTTTATGAATATTTATTACTTTTTCACTTAATTACACTATTGACAATCGTTTGTTATTCATTCGGGTAGTTTAGATTCAATGTGCTCGCTAGACAGTATAAAACTATTGTGAAAGCTCATCTATTTGATGGCTTTTTAACTTTGGGGATAAATTGACAAGTGGGGGAGGGGGAGGGGGAGGACATAAGACGAGAATGAGTTATGCTAAAATTTGTTGGAATAATATTTAAGCGAGTTTGAAATGGATAACTTGGCCTTTTTTTGCTTGTCTACCGCGTATCGGTTTAACGACATTTTGCCAATAAAATGGACGAATAAGGAAATAAAACGTCAAACTATAGGGTGAAGTTTGCGCAATGAATATTATATTGTCATAGTGACTTACTTAATTTTTCATGCTGTCGGTTGCGCGTATAGTATCACATTAAAAATAGAATAATTACATATTATATTGAAAGTTAAATAGCATGGAATGTATCCTCGCTTATCCCTTTACATTTAAATTGTCTTGTTCTATTGTAGAACTTTCATTTTCTTAAAATATAAAATTTTAAAATTAAAAGTATGTTATCTAAATTAAAAATTACGTATTAAGTAGAACGGGTCAGCTGTGGTACGTACGTAATAAACAAAAAATATAGCAATACAGCTTCAACTTTAATCGATCCTGAATGCTGTTTCACAATTTTTCCTAGAAATAATAAGGTCAAACTATTTTCTATTAAAGCATTATATCCTCCAAAGTAATGGTTGTTGGCAGCGCTTTTTGCAATCAGGCAATCTCCCAATACCGCAAGTCTAATTAAATTCGTAAAAATATTCGTAGATGTAAAAATAACGCAATTTGGTTGAATGCACGCAGATTCTCTTCCCTTAAAGCAACAAGGAAGCTTTTCGACCTACCGGCAACTAACAACATGAAAATCCTGTTCTTTGGTAAATATTATCGTTCAACAGCTTCCCATTATCACGGTCCAATACAGATGCACGTACATAGCACACACTCTAAAAAATACAATCGATGGATAAATAGCCAAAAGACGCTTCAACCCTCGTCCTCGTACTAAACACCGTTTACGCAACTCCTGGGTATCGAAAACAGATCGAGAACAAAAATCACACGACTTGTACCTTTGCAATAAACGTCATTGGCGCACGTCGTTCAATAACAATAACGGCATTTTCTGGCGGGCACACGCAAACGTTCAAGAAAGCGATCGCCACTGCTGTACATTCGCGTTATTGTTATTGTTCGACTGTACGAGGGGACCATGCACGCGTGTGCCACGTGCAAGTATAGCGTGTGTCGATGAAATAAAACCTCTCTCTCTCTCTCTCTCTCTCTCTCACGGTGGTACGGGTAACCGAGTATATGTATAATATGAGTGGAAATTGTGTGTGCGCCATCAGCGCAGCGCATGAGGTTGTGGAGCTATTGTCGGTCAGAGATTGGATGAAGAGAAGTTTTGGCCTTTGAGTGCTGAAAATTAAACTGTTTGGTGTGTATACATCGAGGTATACATAGTATAGAGGATCACTCGTGAATTGGATCGTATAGTGGTGGTACAAGCTGGTAGATAACCGAAACGGATATGTGTGTGTGTGTGTGTGTGTGTAATACTGATCGAAGTAAGGAGATCGCAAGATTTAATTGTGTGACTCGAATCTCGTTTAATTAGACTAATGTACGGGTGGTAACAGAATTTGCATAATCAATGTTCCTCGTACTCTTACGTTGCGATTGATTTACATGTTCCGAGAAGTGGACGTGGTGCGTTACGAATTTTTCTTTAAAAGCATTGATTATGGCTGGCACAATAAAGGACTGATGCTTGCAAAGTAGGTGAACGCATTATGCACCGAGTGTCTTACATGACTGATTTCAATAAATTCCCAGAGCGTAAATAAGCGTTACACACGCGACGCTTTGTTATAGTTGAGATATCATTTAACGTCCTTTCTTGATGTTATTCCTATTAATAAGATTGCGAGTTAACGCTTTGCATTTAAATGAGGATTAAGTTTTTCTTCGAGTGAATCAAAACGGAATAGACATTTATATAAAAACTTATTAACAATATTTAATGTAATTATTTTATCTATTCAATTGATGAATTAATTATACTTTTCTAATAATCTCAAATTTAGATCCTTCCATCAAAGGTACTTTATCTTATTGAATGACGAAATTCTATGTACTCACTGCTCATCACAAATTGTTTTAATGGACTTTATAATTAGTAAGATAATCGATTTTCGAATAATTTCATTAATGTCGTCATGCGGTATTGAATATTCAGTATATTCAATAAACATTCCGCTAAACGATAAACGCGTCATACTCCCTATTTAGATATTCGATGAAATAGGATACAATTATTGTGCTCTCCAAACGAATCCCCATGATTCAGCTTCAGCGATCGAGATTATTATTCTCTAAAGTTTCTCATCGAAGTAGGCGTTGCGCAATCATCTATTTTCATTGAAAACCATCAGAGCGGCTTTTAATTAACCTACTACAATTTAATCTATAAAAATAGCATCTCCCAGTCTGGTTATAACATGCGAGAGAGCCAAAGACGCTTATTGTTCTTATATGCACGAAACTCTGTACTCGTGCGATACACATGTTAGTGTGTGTGTGTGTGTGTGTGTATGTACAGTGCAAGGCTTTTTCTTAACCAGCAATGCAAATCCGAAATGACGGCGGAGCGTTGCATTAATTCGCTTGCGGGGGGTTGCCTCATGAATGACAGTTCTGGTCTGGCGGATTTAGTTTACAGTTACCGCGAAACTGTCGTAATCCAGGATCGTTTTACTGATCTTAACTGTTCTTGTTTCCCATACAATTCATTAATTAACTGGCTCTGTATAGGTGAACAGTGTGTAGCACACGGATTTGATAGATTTAATCATTTTTGCTTTTAGAAAACATTTCACTCTTCAAGTATCCGAAATGCCCGTTACGTATTGCAAATGAAGATTTGAAGTATAAGAGGCTCTTTTTGCGAGAGTCTTGTATAAAGGCTCGATTATACTCGTATACACATTTTGCAAATATTTCGTGCATGTACTTCATTATTTATTGTAAATTATTTTCTATTTTTTTTTGCTGAGCTGCACCAGACCTCTTACTTTAATTGCATCATAAATCTGATAGAGTGTACCATACAAGTAGGTAGATGATTATCAACAAAGTACTCTGTGGACTAAATTAAAATGCTTCTGACAGAAACTACGTTGTGGTAATTACTACATTGCATATTATACTCCTTTCACGGATTATATCAAAGTATTACTGTACTTTCCAATGAATTTGTTAGCTTTTCTTTGGTGTGTGATTTTTTTTTGTTACAATACAAATTATAGTAGTTTATTTCAGCAGTTTTCACAATCTGCGAAAGTAGAGATACCGAATATTGTAACTGTTATTGCGCAATATTTTTTTTCCGTATAAGGTAAAAGAAACCGAATGCGTATTGATGAGTAGCATTTTTTCAGTAATCTAAAATTCAGATTTTCATTACTTCAAACATCAACTTCCAACGCAACTTCACGAAACACATATTTAAATAACCTCGCAATCATCCAAATTCCAACTTTTACAACGCAAAAGCATACCATAATCCTCGTTTAGTATAACTACTGTGTAAAATGAACAGTACTATTTCGTTTCGAAGCTGCCACATACATTTCAACAGAATTCGAAAAAGACGTATGTGTCCTATTTGGTGCAATATCGTGAGTATAATCGACGTGAAGGTATTAATAGTCGGACACCCGCTACCTCATCGGCTATAAAGAAAGTGAATAATGCGAGAAAGTGTATCTCTCCCGCCTTGCTTCGACGTGAAAAATGAACTTGAATATCGCGAGCTCGTTCGGGGTGAACGCACTGTGCCCGCCGTGCGTATATATACCGGCAATGTCAATCATTGCATCGCCAGAAATAATGGACCGCTCTTTATATCGCGTGAAAAACATCTTCTCGGCTGTTTTATTCAACGGGAAAATCGAAAATTTTAAAATCGCTTTAACTCGGGTGTGATATTTGCAAATGGTTACCAAGTTTTATAAAAATATTTTATAATTAGAGATTGAAGCATTCAGAAGCGATACCAACTTGAAAATTTTGATAAATTTCCATTCTTTACACGTTTTAAATATTTTGAATTTTTCTCGAGAACTATCTAACATAAACATAGGTACTTAGGCCATATGTTTGGAAATTCAAATTGAACGCGGTATTTTTCCAGGATCTGATCACTTCTTCGTTTTCATTGAGCTAATTTTCCACTCATACACCGATGAAATAATCAACCATATCGACGCAATCAATTGTCTCAAAAAAATTCTTAAAGGCAGTTGTTGTAGACAACTAAAGGAAACGAGAAAAACAATTAAAGAAAAAAAGTTTGTTTTTTCAACATTCTACTTTGCATATGTTAAACCTCCTAAGAGCCTAAATTTGATAATCTATGCCTTTTTTTTCATTTCTTATCTCACAAATGAGACTGTCTCATTTGTCCTGCCACAAAAACTATCCTTAAGAATTTTTTTGAGAAAATAGATTGTGTCCAAAAGAGCTTGTCTACTAATTTATATATTTTTTTTTTAGTTGTATGCAGTGAATTATGCATATATTTTAAACATTTTTGTATTATTTGTGATTTTAAGTGTTATTCTGTTGAAAATTAAGATTTTTCCGTACGTATTTATAAATTGGGAGGTATATTTGCTTGTTATTTTAGTAAATTCTGTGAATTCTTGTAGTATTAGAAGCGTTATCCGGAATTCCAAAAAGTTGCGCTTTTTAAAAGTCGGAATTGAAAAAAACTTCGTAGAACGGTGAATTTACTTAAAGAAATAATATATTATTCACATGTTTCTCGGAAGCTATTTTATTGATGTTACCTGGAAAAAATAATCACCATTATAACTTGCAGTTTTTAAAAAATTCGTGGTATAATTGTGTTTTGGTATATTAAGTATTGATAATTAGCTCTGTACGATATACAAGTTCAGAAATGTGGAATTATTTATTTCGCTATAACTCTAAAAATATTTGTTATATTTAAATTAGCTGTTTATTTCATGCTAAAGATATAAAGAGATTTATGTATAATTTAATGGGCTTTCTTCTGAAAAAAATTAGCTTTATTACGGTATTTAATATTAAAAATAACTTAAATTGACTAGCAATAAATGAAATTTTAATAATGTTTTTGTGACATAACATGCGAAATATTCAGCCACTTGCAATTTTATTTTGCTATAACAAATTATTAAAAGCCACATTTTGTATCTCTTCCAAGGATTAGTATTTCGAACACTAATTTTTTTTTTCTAAATATTTTTGTGTCCAAATGCTGTTGCAATATAAACACGAGTGGGTACGTATCTGGTACCTGAATACCAAAATATTTATTATTATGCCTTTACGATATTGAATGTTTGATTGGAATAATAATATTCGTTCAAATAAACTCTCTCAGTTAATCAATAAAATCCTGTTAACAGACATTGCATGAAATTACTACCTAGCAGCTATAAAAAAAAAGTTTAAAACAAGTATGTATTTTTCATGCCGGTGATGCAATCAAAATTCGCTAAAATTAAAAAAACAATTCAATTCCAATCGAATATTTGCTGCTGTTTAATGAAAAACTCTTGAAGACAAAGTTTGAAACAACGCTGTTTATCAAATTTTTAATAACGTTTATTTCAAAAGCGTATCGTATTCGATATTACACGCCGGTACAGTGCAGCTGAGTTAATAAGCGGAAAAATTTGATCGGGATGAGATCTGCATCTGTAAATCAAGTCCCTGTGTACAATATCCCGTTTAGTTTCGCGTTGACAAGCGCGTCGAAACGTCTTCCTGTGTAATGCGCAATATGAACTTTCTCTCCCTCTTTCTCTCCTCTCCCTCTCTCTCTCTCTCCATATATATATATATATATCATTCGTTCTCTCCGCATCATCATCTCTGTATGGGCTGCTGGTGAGAGACAGAGAGAGAGAGAAAGAGAGAAAAATGCCTGCGCGCAATAATAAACGTTACTCTCTCGCCCTTCGCAATCATTGCATGATTCCTATTACCCTGCGACAAAAATTGCAGCCTCTTGATATAAACAGGATATGGCTGATCATGGGGAGTAAACCGAGTTCCTTGAATGTATCTCTGGTTACGCAATGTTGTATATGCCTGCAAATATTGTGTTTGATGCAGCTATTTCCCGTTATGCAGTGTGTGTATGTGTGTGTGTGTGTAATATGGTTGCTTGCCATAATGAAGTTTGCACTTTGAGTGACGATATATATATATATGTATATATACACCCGCAAAAATTTGCATCTTTATTGTTTGCAGCTTTATTCGTCGATTATTAACATTTTTATTGACTAAATTCTGTGGCGCGAATGTAATGTAATCAAGAAAAATTACAAAATATACTTCTTTATGCATACACATACTGATTTCAAATACTCATAAATTGTAATATTTTGAAAAGTGTTCAAACAGCAAACTTAAATAAAAATTTAATGTACTTAAAAATTCTAATTGCTGCTCTACAAATTAATATATATATATATTTCCAACTGTATAAATTAGATTTATTTACTGACGTTTTGATTTTGAAATCTAGTTGAATATCCATTTAAAATTTTCAGTAATACTTTACATTATACTATTATTCTTGGTATAAGTGGGAGCATAAATTTAAAATAGTTTGCTCAAATCAATGGTACTATAGTTTAATAATGCTAAATTTATATAATAGTATTATAATATATAATACAGACGTTTAAAAAGAATTTAAGGCTACTGGCAATATAAATTACTCAAACACTACTTCAAAATTCAATGATCTATATATAAGTAGTTGCTTTCAAAAACTATAATTCCATCGTATTAATTATGTACAAATAACCAATATTAAGGATATTAAGTGCACTTGCGAGTGTAAGCCATGTATACAATATATTTAAAAAATTCGAGAGCTATAATTAACGTCCTTACTAATTTTAGACTTTAACTCAGACTTGACCCATCAAGTATGTAAATTAAAAATATATATATATATATATATATATTTGTTAGGTAGCGCGCACAGAAAAAGAAATAAATATTCTTGATTAAATGTATTATAGAGTGAAGAAATACAAGGGAAAGAGAGAAAAGTGCGCTACTTGTGTCCGGAGTGTAAAGCCATTCGAGGGCTTGGCATCTGTCGATGCTTTTAGAATTTAAGTTTGAATGCGCGAGGGGTGCTATACTTATATTAGTTCGTTCCCCCCTTTAGAAACTGATTTCTGCAGTAATACCGCACTCTTTTCTCTCTTGTTCGCTCTCTTCCCCTCTCTCGTGTCCGAGACCCGTTTATGATTCACCACGCGGGATTTACATCTGCGCTATATATATATATATAGTATAACATATACACGTGGACCTGCGCTCGATGAACGCTTTTAAGTTGTGCATCGCGCCGTCGCATGGGCCCTTTCTTTTTGCGCTCGCAATACTCCACATCTACATGTATATCGTGACACACAATTGTTGAAAGCCATTCTTCTCTGGTTTTTTGTTGTTGTTGTTTTGGCTCGTTTAACGCATAGTCGTCCATGTGTGTGTGTAGAGTGATATCTCGTGAAATAATACAGAAGGTATGAAAATTTTCGTGGCAACGAGGTGGAAACCCACTTTCGGACAAAGAGGCTAGCTATTTCTATATCACCTCAAAAGTTCTTTTATGTGTGCGCATGTGTATATGCAATTCCGAGCAATCCGCGTAAAAAGTTTTCACCCATTTGGCGCCGACTATTGATGAGAAACGTCTAGATTTTATGCTTCTCTTTGTATCGGTAGAAACGCGGATAAGGCTCGCAACAGAGCTGCAACATGTTAATGAGAAGAATAAAATTAGAGATCTGGAATAAATATTTATTATATAAACAATATGAAAGAAATTAGCAAGGACACATTTATAGCTAATTTTTTTTCTTTTCTTTTATAATTTATTCTGTCAGTATATAGTTTATAATTTTATATTTATATTTTCATATTTCACGGTTTATATTTATTGCAATTTAGCTTCCCCTTTTTAACACACTTCATGCTTGATAAATATGAAATGTATTTTATGTTACATAAAAATACACTTATAATGGCTTTTACTGTAACGTAATTCTATAGCAGAATAACGTTATTGTAATTTTGTTGTATCATCTACTGAATGATAGATTGGAGTTTTGCTCTACTTGTTTTCCCGTATTCTGCACGTATATGTTTGCGTCCCCAAGACTAACACAGAAACTTTCAAGGGAGTAATATGTGTCACTCGAAGTCAAATTGGCTAACGTTCTTCTACGACTGTAACAAAAAAATATCGATGCTAAGTATGTCAAGTTTAATTTATACTTCAAATTTATTCCCTGTCGAGGGTAGAAAGCTTTTATCTTAAAAGGAGAAATACCAACGCAGATTCCTATTTTATCGGCCTTCTTTTGCCTATTAATAACATTACGTTCGCGCAGTAAATTCAATCTAATTTGATGGTTGTATAACAGTATCATAAGTTGAACTATATAAGGCACTAATAATTTATACGTAACTATACTAGACATTTTATATGCTACCATATAACTTGATTATGCAATTAATTTATGCAAAAACTTAGCTAAGTGAGCTGCAGGAAAAAATCTACCTTAGCTAAAAAAGTGTGTACACCCGATATTAAAAGACGGTTTTTTATTCATCTCATTCAATTTCCTATTCTTATTGTTATAATGGCTACACCTCTATAGTTAAATGAATTCGTTTTTATATAGTACCTACTTATAAAACTGTAAATTACTCTTTTTCAAAAAACGTGGATTTTTTTACTGGCTTTGACAACGAGGCCGTTAGTGACTAATACAAATTACAAATTTCGCGAAAATTATAGTCCATTGTATAAAAGTTATTTCATTAAAAATTGGATAATCCAGAGATAGGTCAATTGAAGAGTTGAATAAAATAAGGGTGTGCGTAACTAAAAACTCGTAGTATCGGTCAAAAATCAAAATTAAAAATTTATGTAAATAAATTTAACAAAAAATGTTGCGAATGAGCTCCTTATGGTACATGTCTGTATATTTCCTTTTTGTTTATCTGATAATTAGTAGTAACGGAATCATTTGGAGTCACATATTCTGTCTATCGACTTATTACAATAATTATTTGAAGAGAATTTGTAAAAATTTACGAATAAATCTTGCGTTCTCGTTGCTGGTGAAATTAAACGAGAGCATTGAATTACGAATTCAAACTTGAGCAAGAGAGAATTTGCAATTTACACCACGCATACTGTGAAACTTTCCAACGCACTGGAGCGATCATTAGACGTAATTTTTGCGCTATAACAATTTACATTTCATGCACAGCCTCTCGGATAAATTGTTTGCGGAAAAGGATTTTATTATTTACTCACAAATCCGATTAAATCACGCACACTAGAAAAGCAAACGATATTTCTCGCTAATTCAACGTTACAACAATTAATTCTATTCACCTTTCACGTTTATGAAAACGTCTGCAATTAAAAAACAAGAAGAGCGAACACACGCGGGTTCGACAACCTTTTCGAAATAAAACCTGCAGATGACGGCTCGATTCGACATCATAATAGATTTTATTTTCGAACGCCTTTATTTTTGCGCCTCGGCGCGCTCCTCACACACACACGCAGCACTCGCGTTACAATGAACCGCTAATTGGGCGCGATTAAATAAACTGCCGACGCGCGCATACCTACCAATTTAAATTTAAATTTTCACTTTTCCCAAGAGCGAGGAATTTCCCGTCTAGCGTATATTGTATATATACGCGATTTTGATCTCGGAGATTGAGTGACGATTAAAGTATACACAATCGGACCCCGAATAACCGCCTCTTTTCATTGTCTTACGCACAAAAAACGCCACGCGATGTTATACTACCTTTTTGGAAGCCTTTAAATTGCTTGTTTGCGTTTCTGGGCGTGTGTATGTGTGTGTGTGTGTGCGCGTGCGTGAGTCCGGAACTGACTTGAAACTTTCCAGCTCGACAGAAACCTGAATGAGATTTCATTTCCGTATGTACGTGCGTTAAGGATGATAGTGATTTTCTTGTGTGATGGATGGAAGTTCATTTTAATAAGTTCGTATTAGCACTACTAGATATTCCATATTTTTTAAAAAGAAAAGTTATACAACTTCAAAATTCCCGAGAATTAGGGATGATTTATATAAATTAAAAATCTACGCAGATCATTAGTTCTGAGTAAAAAATATTTTATAAATCAGAAGTCATCATGAATTCGTTCAAATAATTTTCACTATATCCCGTACCGTAAATAACGTAATTCCTCTCTTTTTTAAACATAATTATCGGTTGTTAATATATTTTAATGGTATGACGCTTTTTCGCTGTAAAGCACAAAATGCGATAAATCAAGGAGCGAAAACTTCTAATTACACACTGATACACGCTTCAGATTACGCATTCAATGGCAGCGCCCGTATATCACCGGTGCAGCATTAAATGTCAATTTATGACTGTAATATTGATACCGTAAACAATTTTATAATTGCGAAAGCTCGTATTATGCGAGAGAGAGAGAAAGAGATGGAGGGAGAGCACGATATAAACGATTTTTCAATACATCGAGGTAAATAAAACGCTCGCATTATGCTAAATTATTTCAATGACTTCGTCCCCACCACCTTTTATTATAATTCTTATTATTTTCATTCATTGAGAGTCTTCTTTTGTCTATGAGGAAGGAACGAAACAATGGGCCATTATATTATTGTGTAAATTGAGGTGGAAGCGAAAAGAATTCCCCCCGTTTCTGGAGGGTAATGAAATAAATGAAATTTCATTTTGCTGCTGCTGCTGCAGTGGGGAATTTCTGAGAAAGTATAAAACTTTAAATTCGCCACGATATTGTCGTTACTTTTTATTATTAATTCGTCGCCGGAGCTCACGCTGCATTTTCTCTTTCTCTCTCTATTTCTCTCCCACTCGTAATGCGATATTTAATTGTATGTTATGAGCAAGAAAAAAAAAGAATCTCCTACTTAAAAGTTCCATTAACATCGTTTTCACCCAACTGTTAATTTTACGAGAGTTCCAGCGAAATAAACCAAGTCCTTTCCATGTATACAAGAAAAAAAAAACTTTGTTTTTTCGCCTAATAACATTAGTGAGTTGTCGAGCTTAACCATCCGAAACTGGCGTTAATGCAGTAAACGTGAAATGTACAGTAGCGGAGATTTTGATGAAATTTGGCTAATTCCATTGGATGTTAATTACAGTGTATACAAATTGAATACTTTTAAAATTTGGATAAACTCCATAAAAAAGTAATACAGCATTAAAGAGAAAATGAATAATGCCGCGAGTAACTAAATATAAAAAATGTATATACAATGCAAGCTTTTCAAAAACTGATTTTCAACTAATAGTTTTAATAAAAGGAATAAAAACATCCAAAGCTAATTTGACAGAAATCTATATGATTGCAAACTCTGCTCCGAAATATATCTGAACTACAGTGCAGACATTCCCGTAGACTATCATTTTCGAAGCATTCCGATTCAAACCCGTTTTGAATTTTGAAAAATTCCCGACCAGCCTCATAAATAATTCAGTCTCTCCGCAAAAACTCAAACAAAACCATCAAAGATATCCCAGACACACATCGATTCGTTACATATCAGCCGAATGGGAAAGAAATCATCAAGGGACGAGTTATGCAGCCCGATGTTGGCGTACATATATCGCGATACACAAAAGGCCACGCGTATAGATCCCAGAAAGAAGGAAGGTGGAAAGGAGAGATAGAGAGAGAGAGAGAAAGAGAGAGGAGCGAAAAGGAAGAAAAAAAAACGTGAAGTTGGAAGGCAAAGTTCTTTTGCCTCCTTTTTTCGCCCTTTCCATCTGGCAGCTCTCTCCCCTCTCTCTCTCCCCTCCGCGCGCGCAGTGCAGCGTTTTTTTGCTCTCACTGCCCTCCCTTCCTTTGATTTACGGGCATAATTTATAATATTTTCCCTACTATTGTATGGTAATGCGAACGGCAAAAAATATGTTAATGGTTGCCATAAAGGAGATATACAGCATATATACTTCATTCCCCCGTGCTATATACCCGGTGCTCGCATAAGCCACCGTCTCGTGCTCGCGACGACCTCTATATACTTGTATATACACATGCACGATGTACAGTCTATGTTCACTTGCATACACCTTACATTCTGCCTTGTAACCTCCTCTCTCTCTCTCTCTCTGTCTCCCCGTTCGTAAGCATGTCTTTTTCTATTTCGGACCCCTATCTCTTTCTAAATGTATTTAATAGCCACTACTCGACGAGTTTTAATGGAATCTTCGGGTCGAGCTCTTCTGCCTTAAAGAGCGACTTCAAGTGGCTCTGGTGTGCTCGAGACTCTCGTTTCCCCGTTATTCCGCGTGCGCGCGCGGGCGAAATATTCGTGAATTAGCGAAAAACATAGTAGTTGTCTGCGCTGCTGCCTCGCCGAGCGTCGCTCATTCTCTCTTATTCCATTGTGTTGATCTGCACCGACGATATCAGCGACTACTCCGAGTGTGTGTATGTATGTGTTTTTCTTCGTTCTCCCTCCATCCGATGTATATACAAAGCCGATATTGGAGTTGCGATGAGTTTGGCTTTTACTTTTGTTTATGCCTTTCTTTTCCGAGGGATTCTTTTTACTGATGGATGATAGTTTTTATTAGTTACAGCGATCGAACCAAGTTTTAAAATGAAATACGTAATAGGTATAGCTTTATTGTTTTCGCGGAATTGTTATTTTGCTGTACTATCCGAGGTCGTATTTAATTGATTTCTTTTTGGATTTGGTGTGTGTATATAGAGTTAAAAACGAAATTGGTACGAATACATACAAGTAAATACGAATCTATCGTTGTTATTTAAAATGTTTGGATAATACTAGACGATCGTTGATGTAAAATTACTTTACGCTATACCTATACTTATTGTTTTTCTTTTTATTTTACTAATAACGCAGTCTATTTTTCCATCGGAAGGTCGAATTCTGCTATCTTACTTTAATTTAAAAACAAAGATACAATAAAGCTACGCGCAGTATCTTAAATTGTTATTTGTAAAATAAATAATAACTGTTGACGTTGCATTTAATCTTTTTATTTAAGTCAAATATTATTGTAGAATCGAGCAATGAAGCGAAATCGAGGAAATAACTCCTTTTTATTTTCCCTTGCCCGTATAGAAAACTTTATTAAAATCGATTTACTTCTTTGAAAGCGTACAATTTTATGTGACGCAATTCCCAACTTAAATCCATTTAGGTACATGAGTGCTCATATAAACTTGGAAATGTCTTGACGTCATAGAATAATGATTTAATTTTATATTTATATACTATGTTAACCGAACGTACTACATAAAGCATTTTAACAACATTTATTAAACACAGCGTTGCAGGATTAAATTACCCGAGACCGAAGTGAAATTAATATAATGTGTTTGACACCATTTTCTTTATCCTATATAACTAGAAAAATTGTTATTAAGCAATTAAGTTTCGAACGGAATTTCTTTTGAAACTTGGATCAGTTTTGAAATTGAGAATTTTATCATTGAACGTAATCGACAAGCTGAGGAAAAAAGTTGAGAAACAAATTTTAGCGAATCGAGTGCGGAAAAAGGAAGACTACAAAGAGCGAATGCGGTATGGAATATCGATTCCACGTATTTTTCTCACTTGCGCCAGCACCAAACATTTTTATTCCGCTTTATTTCTTATCAACTTTTTAGAAATATGCAAAATTGCTATCAATCTTTTTTTATCGTAAAACTATTCTTGGATTTGTTCTTTAAAAATAATGGAACACACTTTTAACACATTTAATCAATATGTAAACAAACTAGAAAATTCTTTTCCATCATTTTTTTTCTTTCTCTATAAAGATTAATTGAGAGGGATGAAATATTCATATACTTGAATAACATTAAATAATAATTAACCTAATTCATATATGTTAATAGTAATATTTACACATTAACACATTTTAGTCAAACTAGTCTAAATTTCTATCGAGATCTCTTAACAATTATCTCTTCTAGTAAGTATTTCAACAATATTTAATGAAGAGAAACTTTTGTACCATTTATATATTCTCTCTATTTTATCATTAAATAAATTAACTAGATTACAAACCTATATAAACTTGTTCTAAAGCAGAGTAGTCGAAATTCTCACTGGTGCTAAAAGCTAATCCAGAGATTCAGCCATCAATTGTTTTTGTTCCTTTTTCCCTCATCATCCGGATTTCATATATATCTTATATCGGTATACAAGGTATTTATTCAGATTCCAGAATATTCCTCGAAGATTACGTGCAGACTTTTATCGTCGCAGTACCACCGAATACCTCAAATTGCGTGGGCCGCGAGAGTACACAGACACACACACACACATATATGTAACATTTACACAGTAACGCAGATTCTTTGCTCGTCTGTTAAGAAGTTATGAAACGAAGAAAGTGGAACGAGGCGGAATCTGCATGACTCGTAAGAGTGTATTTACATAAGTATTCGCAGCCAATTTCAGGGGTGTTTTCTGATGAATTATCCCCATAAATCCTCTGTGTACGCTTCTTCTTCTTCTTCTTCTTCTCCTGCTATCCCTCTCTACCTCCCCCCTACTCCTACTTCTTTGTTCGTGTTCCTCCTTGTTGCAAAACGCTTAGAACGCGATGTACAATGAAATTTATAACGCGATTCGCTAGACGTGGAGGGCAACTTGATCCCCGTGTACATATACATGTATGTATATGGCCAACAGAGCAACTATTTCCACGTCGTACTCGCGTCGGTAATGGCTCGACGTTTAGAAATAGTTTTCGGCTTTCGTATGCACCGATAGACGGTCACCTCTTCTTTGCACTCGCTTGGAGAAATTTGTTCTTGCGACGGTCACACAATTTTATTAAATATTTTATCAGAATTTAGTAATCGCGTCGTAAACTGAATTTGGGCAAGGCAAATGTCGAGTATTAGTCAGTTCACAATGAAAATGTACTCACACTATGTCTGTATATGATAATGAAAGGGAACAATGGCCTGAGGCTAGCGGAGGTAAGAGAGGAGCAATTGTGGAGTGACCTTTATCGTAGCAAGTAAATCGTCGTTGTGAAAGTGTTTTTAAACCGGTTTTCATAATTCACTTTAACGAAGAGATAATTTTTCATAATTCAGAGGGCATTTTACGTCAACTTCCAAAAAACGAAAAAGAGAGCGAAGAAGGAAACAGAAAAGAAAAGGTATTTTCTTTTCCTCTTCCTTCGGGTAGGGGAGATATTTAGTCTTCATTGTGGAGACAAGTGCGTTAGTGCGTAATTTTTGTTCAAGTCACTACGTAATTAATTCTTAAATATATTGCCAGCTCGTACTTTACGAGGCGCACAAATTTTTTCGCAATAAAAAAAATCATATTTATATTAGGTTTTATTTACGACACGTGGCTCCTATCGCGAGACTTGTTAAAATTAATATTTGTGCACTTACGCGAGTGTACACACGCGCGCCTCATGTGATTAATGCCAAATATGCGGCTCTTACGTAAGGTGATGCGAAATGAGAGAAAAAAAATTGCCTCGTTATAAGTGTGGGTATGTATACGTGTGTCTCTTCGTACAATAGACGCTCAAACATTCTCTGAGCTGAAAAGTGAATGGAGCGAATTGAATGTGTGCTATCCTCTCCTGTAAACACTTTCTAACGCGTCTTGAGTAATTTTAGACTTTAGACCTGACACAATTAAATGCTAAATATTTTAACTTTTTAGCGTTTTAAAATTCTTTGAGGTCATAGTTTTAAGATTGCATAGATAAAAACTCCCATGTGACGATGAAACGTAATTGTTGTGAGATAAAAAGAAATTGTGGAGTCCAAGCGGAATCTGAGAAAATGGTTAAATTTTCTCAGTAACGTCTGCTTCATTGTGTACAGTTTAGTTCTGAAAATGTCTCCTCTGCACCGAGAATATTTACTATTTTCACAGCTACACAAGTTTCCGACTTAGTCGTAACGCACTTTATAGCCGGATTCCAAGCCCTTAAGCGAAATAGCAGAACATCTCTCTCTCTCTCTCTCTCTCTCGCGGACGCAGTGAAAAAAGGAAGGCCACGCAAAATATTCACAGAAATAGCCGGGGAAAAAATGTGAAAAACACAGACATGCGAAATATTTTTCCAAAGTCCGTTGCTCCTCGCCTTCTCTCCGATAGTACAGTTATTATTTATAGCGCACGCGGCGCCCGCCTTTTACGACGGGTAATTACGCCACATTGTCCGAGGAGAGGATTCACTCCGGGGCGGCTTCCGCGTTTCGACCAAACCTTCGCGTATATGTAACGTTGTGCGAAAATTCGAGTGTGTCCTGTCGGCAGTTTGCAAGCTCGGCTCAGCTCAGCTCTGCTCAGCTGATACGTCCTTCGAGTGTGCGCGCGAACTCTGTTGCGGTGGCGCGTCGCGCGCATTTTACCGTTTTAGACTCCTAACGGTATCACTTGACTTCATTATATCCGCGTAAATCGACGTCGTGCTCGCGCAGAGCGATTCCATAGCTGGTTGTCTTTTTCTTCTCTACAGGATGAATCTTCAATCTTACCTCGGTGCTTTTGTTTTTCTCTGATTGTTGACATTATCTTTATGAACTTGGCAGTTTTGCTATATTGTATTTGTATTGGATGACTTGCCTAGTCAAGTGATAATAGGTGTGGAAATTAGAAAGGGAAATTCGAGTGTTGGTCCAACTTGAGAGTCTTTAAATTCTATAATTTATCTAAGAAATAAACGTTATTCACAATAATAGCGTGTTCATTATTGAACGAACTTATATGTACATATGTAAATCATTGAAACAGCAATTCACGCAGTAAATTCACGCAGTAAATATCTCAAATAGTGAAGGACTTAAAATAAAAAATGGGCTACCATTTCCTAGACATGTCATATCTTACGAATCAACTGTAAGTTGGAAGCAAATACGGTGGATGGAAAAATTTTACCATTTTAAAGTTTGAAAATGTCGTTCTCAAGCCGCTGAGCGTGACGTGAGCTATAATCATAGATGACTCATAGATATATTTTAAGCTGAAAAAATTGAGCTGCTTGACGATAAAAGTTTTGAAAATCCTTTGAAAGCGCTTTTTGTCAACTTCACTTTTGTTATATAATGTATGACTTGCTCGGTAATCGAAATTCCGAAAAATATTGTAATTGTCGTTCTCTTAACTTTTTAGTTACTGAAATATCGACTTTGCTCTGACCATTTTAACGAATAAAGTACCGCAGCGATAGTTTATTATTACCGTCTAATAATACTGACTCATCTAATTGTGGCTCGAGTAATTGCGAAAAAATTTAACTCTGCAAATTACTTAAATAGCTTCTGATTCATAGAAGCCGTTCAAATCGTTCTGGAGTCCGTTCAATTAAACGTTTAATTTTAGATGAATTATAGCTGTATTCTTCTCTGGAAAGTTTAATTCTACCTTCATTTCTCTTCCAGAACAGAATGGATGGTACAAGAATTTAAATTGATGATTTTGTTTATTCATTTTATCTTCCTTTTATCGATCGAATGTAGCGACGACATGTTTTCCGCTGTACTGGCAACTGCGAGAGAGTTCAGTAAAACGTATTAGCTTGTTGATGCTCAATAAAAGTAGGGATACACACAGGCTGTATTTTGTCATTAAACTTCGAGCAATAAAGATTCCAAATTTAATCAATACGACATTCAGATCCTTATTGATAATATTAATGGTATCGCTCGAAAGTGGTCGTAAAACTTTTCTTGATGGTATGGAAGAAGCAAAGTTGTTTGTATAAAGATCAATATTCACCGATTATAATTGCTTGATGGTAATAACAGCAATGCAGTGGTAACTTTTTATAAGATTATTATTTTTCTTATAACAATGGAATATGCTTGACAAGATAATAAAAAATATGAAACATTTTTTATTATTTTGATTTTGAAAAGATATTAAAAGTATCTCTATGGTTTTAAAGTTTGCATAGTCTAGAATTTATGTGGAAAATGAAGATTGATTCCGATGAAGCATCAAATAGCCATATACAGTTTTGCCACACGTACCTGTATGTATTGTGTATTATATTTATACAGTTCACATTTCGTCTACATAATCTATTCAACTTAAACAATGAAAATATAACGACTGAAAGTTTTTATTCCTCACATTTCCACAATCGACCTCATTCTCTGTATCTCCGTGCACATTTCTACAGTTACCCGGTAGATTCCCGTAAGTTACAATAAATGTTATCTCCCTACGTTTCTTTTACTATGATTCTTGTACTTTTCTTCATTTTTTTTTCATTTTCTCTATTACATACCTGCTTTCCTCTTTCTCTCATCCCTTCTCTCCTTTCCTCTCCCTCTAGATTTATCCTGATTCATCGCGCTCGTTAAAAGTTTTATAGTCGTGCAATGACGAATTTACGATGTCTTGGCGGAATTCCGACGACGGTAACTACTAGTGTAGGTTATTGCGCCGGTAGAAACTGGAAGTGTATTCCCCTGAACGTTGAACTAATACTTCCTTTGATGTTACAACAAACGCCACCTATGGGTAAATAGTTTACCAGTAGAAATGCCAAACGATTGGGTCTTTAAGCGATTATGCTGTCAAACGATGCTGCAGCGCATTCTTGCATGCGATTCCTCATCGAAAAGCGTTTATAATATAGCAAAAACAAATCTATTGTCGATGTAGATTTTTCACGAAACAATATTTTTGCATCCTTTGTTTCAGAGAATTTAACGAATGAGACATTTTAAAGTCTTATTCGGAGAATTTTGAAGCGGACCTGAAGCCCGTATATTCATAAAATTTAATCTCTGAAAGTTTTGATATAATTCCTACCTGCAAACATATAAGGCATTATGTTTCGCGAAGCCGTAAAGTTGTGTTTCAGCTTCTCACTATTTTCCAAGCAAATTACTTGTCCTTTAACGGCATTCCAAGTTAATTTCTATAATGCCGGCAAATTATACTTTGGTTGATGTAACAAATAAGTGGAATATCATCCTACAAGTTTTTTCTAACATTCAGTATTCGAAATCTGCATATTTAAATAATATCCGAGTTATTTAATCGCACAATAAGTTGCTTACATTTCATTTGCAACTATATGCTTTAAGAATAGTTAAAGTAATTTGTTTGCAAATTAAGCTGGATGACATTTGACCGTCGAGCCGTGAAGTCTCCAAAGATTCAGAAATGAATGTCATATGAATTATAAAGGCTGAAAGTTGCCGTATGGAATGCACTTTGCGGATTAACTATGGGTCACTAACGTAATGACGAAGCTAATGTGCAAGCCTAGGAATTAATTTAAAAATTCTTGTAACATCTGATTTTATAACTTAATTTTTATGGGCTACCGTGCGTGCTTGGCAAGTCACAATTATCGAAATTGAAAGAATAAATAAGAATTAAAATTTTATTATAAAATTTAGTTGGAGGCTTTTCCGTCGATTCGTTCTATCCATAGATCTTTGAAAATCGAGCACTTGCCTATCAAGGAAACGCTACACAAAAGTACAATACCCTCTAAAAAAAGAAGTATGTATACATCGACGTCGCAGTCCAGCATGTCGAAAAGATCCGACAACCAAACAGCAAAGCCGACTATTTGCGATTAATACTATACACCGTCCCTCAACCATCCCCCAAATATAACGAGCCCGCACCGCCGTTGTTTTTTTCGTTTTTTTTTTTTGCATGCAACCACCGCAAACGCGACAACGTCGCATCATCATCCGCCACAACGTTTGCGCACACAACGTACTGTTCTTTTTTTGCACCGCGAGCTCCTTAATTAATTTATGAAGTATAGTAGTCGAGGACGAGCGTCCGCTGATGCTTGATTAGTCGCTTCGCAGGCTCTCATATATAAACACATACATAGGCATATGCAGACACACAGACACAGAGACAGACGTATAGCCATCGTACCGGAGACCACCGGGATGCTGGCGCTCGTCGAGCCGCGTGGACCACCTCGGCGAGCGCGCGCGCGGCTGCGAATAATAAAAAGGATGAGAAGGGAGAGGGAGGAGAGGGCTCTTCTACCGTGGGGACAGACGTACAGACGCAAAACCGGCAGAGAGAGAGAGAGAGAGAGGCGGAGGAGGGGGGATCGATCGATCGATGCGGATGATGGCCTGCCCGCGCGTGCGCGCACACACGCACACAGTCGGCGATCGATCGATCGATCGGTCAATCTGCGCTGATCGACTGCGCGCTCCTACATATGTACGCCTGTGTATATGTATACGTGTAGTCGGGTAATTAAGGGCTACCTCTGGACTCTCTCAGCTCGTATGTATATATATACGGCGCGTCTTTATTCCCCGCTGATGTGTAGCGCAACTCTTTCTCTCTCTCTCTCGATCGAGAGAGAGCTGTAATGGATATGTCAATATGCGGGCAGCTGCTCGTCGGGCAAAAAGTATCCCGTGTATACGGGGGTCTAACGTGCCAAAAAAGTTTATCGCAAAGTGTCGGCATTGCACCGCCAACTATTTATACATATATGCGCGCTCTCTGCAGTCGTAGAAAAATAGGGGCTAAAGGGAGAGAAAGAGGTGTGTGCAGTGCAGTGCTGCGAGCTCGAGGCTGCACAAATTTCAATGTGTCTATGTCGACGAGACACAAGTGCACACGTTGGTCGTGTAAAGTTTTGTGCTCGTAAAGATTTACGCCTGAGTAGCAGTGGAGCGACGACGGCGACGGCCCAGTTCTTCAAGATTGTCCCACTTCGAGTCTGATCCTTTTGAAGAAAGTGGTAAAAAAAGAGAGGAGGTTTTAAAGGAATTGGATCGGTTAGGATCAAAGTGTATATATATAGGCGAGTGCACAGAGGGCCGAAAGAGATATCGGCGGATAAAGTTGTGCGGTATATCTAATTCTTCGGTAAATGTCTCGTTCGCTTCTGAAAGGCTATTTTATTGTTATTGCAGCGCTCTCATCCTGTAACCTTATATACACGCGATTGAAAAAATATTCTATATTCGTGATTTTGATTCTTTTTTCTAATATAACCAAAAAAATATTGCGAACGAATCTTTGAAACATAACCTTACGGCAATGTAACCGTTGACATGCTTTTAACAATTATTGTCATTATTTCGTACAGGAAGAAAATTAAAATACAAAGTATACACTGGAATACAGAATGGAGCAATTTCAGTCCGAGTTAATCGACAAATCTACGGACAGAAATATTTTCACAATTATCTCCCCGTCGATATTCCAGTATACACGTCAGATAGCTAATCGCTCATTTTGCAGGAGTAAATGTAGCTTGCGCGAACGTGGCGCACAGATCGCGAGCTAACTCGAAAACAACCTTTGCTCCGATTGCTATTAGTTAGCTTCGGAAACGAATGTACGTTCTCTCGTGCCTCAGTCGATAAGCTCTAACTACCTCTTACGAACGCACTCTCATTACGCGATTCGCTTTTTTTTCTTCTCTTTTCTCTTTCCCTCTCCATCGTAAACAGCAGTTCAAATTATAATTACGAGCTCGAGTACGCGTTATATGGAAAATCTCCGATTGTAATCTATACGATCTATTCCGGAGTCTTGTGCGATCCGCTATGTAAATACGCCGCGGCGCATTCCCCGAAGCAAATGGAATAAAATGAGAGATACATCCGTGGGAGTTGGCGAATACGGGAGAAAGTAACAAAGGGGAAATGAAGGGAGAGAGAGAGAGAGAGAGAGAGAGAGAGAGAGAGAGAGACCTCGCGGATATATTCTAATTTAAAGTGCAGAGCCTCTATATAGGTAAAAGACGGAAAATTTACAGTTATACTCGCCCGGCTGCTAATTGCTAAAAAATTCGAGGAAACGCATTTACATACGCTTGGGAAACTTACATGTACGACGTTAATGGATAGTGAGGCGAATAAATGTCAGCAAAAATGTGTCCCGAACGAAGTTGCCGCGTAATGAGTAATACTTCGTCTCAATTAATTTACGATAGCGGGAGAGGATGAAGTGAATTGATGCCCCGCGCGATAATAAATATTCCATTGAGAGAGCGAGCTTATATCACCCGAAGTTGCTGTTTTATCTCTCTCTCTCTCTCTCTCTCTCTCTCTCTCTGCTTCTCCTCCTTTCTGAGTGCACCGAGAGACAGAAAGAGAGAGTATTTGAAGTGAATCGATAAAAATTAATGTGTTTATCTAGCTTACGAAAAAAAAAGAAGAAGAAAAGAATAAACCATTAATTTTAAGAGGATGCCTAATTAAAGTAAAATATCAAAGGATAAGAACTGGAAGTAAACAGAACTTTCACCATTAAAACTTTCAGACATAAAATACACTAATTAAAATGGATGTATATATAACGGATAGCTAATTTCGAAAAATAACTTCTGCCCCCTGCTTCTCTGACTTTGCTGCTTTTTTTCTCTCGTGTGTTTGCGCAGTGAAGAGCTGCATGTGATGCAAAGTTGCTCGAGATGAAATAAATTATTTAAATGATTTTCAAACAGATTGTTATATACTTTGCACAAAGTTTTTGGAGGTTGTGATGCTAGAATCGATTTGCTGACTGCCTTGACTACGCGTCCTTGATATACATATTCAATGGATCTTACAAAAAGATAAAAATTTTTTTGACTGCTGAAAATGACGTTCTATAAGTACTATATTTCTTCACGTTTCATGCTTGTATTTTTTTCTAAGTATATGAATTAGTATTTATGAGTTTCTGGGGATTATGATTATTTGTGGAGATAAGAGATGTATTCCATGCATTGTAAGAGTTGAAACTGCTCCCTAACAAATGACTTCATCGAACGCTAGAATTCTATTTAACATGTAGTGTGTGTGTGTGTATATGGATGGAACAAATTAATCTTAATCATCTACAATGCTAATCTAAAAAACTAATTTTGATTAATGACTCTATATATCATCATTATTTATATTAAAATGCATTAATTATTTACTTGTGTCTATAAATATACATTTTTGTGTTTTAGGTAAGTCCTATAAATTGGTTTCCTGTAATCGTTTTCCCGGTTATTCTTGTTATACGTATACGTAAGTACACGAAATTCTAAAACAAATATTTTTACAGAAATACTATTTAATAATTATAATCATATTTTTTCTTACTGTAACAATGAGTACTAAACACATATTTCATTTTTAATACTACCGTTTTAATTTATGGAATATAATTTGTATGATTCAGAGGCCATATAATAAAAAAAATAATCTTGTACTGTATTTGTAGTGGAGCTTAATGACTCAGTGTAGTCACGACATTGTATTTTCCTCTATTATTAACGATTCAGAATGATTTATAATGATTTATTATAACGAAAAATACGGCCTCGTACACTGTGTATTCGCATGTCGGCATCTCATTATCATAACAGGTCTCAGACATTAGAATCAAAGGACTCATTTAAAAAAAAAAGGAAAGGGAGATAAAAAAAGACAAATTAGAATATTTCGTAGTCATATGTCGAGCAGTCAGTTTTCGAATCTGGTGTCGTGTTCATGATGCAAACGCGCACTTCCTTTACGAAAAATCGTGAAATTCCAGTTACTCTCGCGTACAAAGTGTGCAGAAATGAATTTTATCCTGCAGTCTAGCGATAGGCGGAGTACGAATTTTTCCTATCCTCGAAAGTTAATTATACCATCCGATTTCCATCGTATTATTAGATTTCAAAAGGATCGCACACACACGGCACAAAAAAGCCGCACTAAATCTCTCGACGGGCAGACGAGAGTTTTGTTTGCAAAAAGTCAGAACGCCGGATATATACACATGCGAATTGTGCTCCGCACTTGAGAAGCATCAAATTCAATAAAAGCGCGAGTGTATAACGCGCTCGTTAAAAAGAAACAAAAAATTTCACGCGGCCGTCCGAAAAGCTTCTCCGCGCTCTCTTTCTCCCTCTGATAAAACCTTTCATTTCACGAGCAGTAGCTTTCGGCCACGACTCCAACGGTTTGCAACAACTTCAGCCGCGGAAAACATTTTCCTCCCGTCGTAAATCAATTTGAATTCGCTCGACGAAAATCCACTACGCGGCGCGCGCGCACACACGTACTTATATAAAAAGCACGAAAGCAGCTGTTCCAACTATCTTCGTTTTCGTGCGATGATCCCATCTCGCCGAACAATAAGCTGTAAACTTAAATTTCCGTTAAACAAACGCACGAGGATAAGGCCGCAAAGAGAAAAAGAAAAACGAAATGAAGAAAGGCAAGAAAGATCGAGTGCTGAAGGAGAAAAAAGAAACGGCAAGTTGGGGAATGGGATACTGGAGAGGGGATTGGGCCACGAAGAAGAAGAAGAAGAAGAAGCCTGGCTAGCCATAATCGTTTCGCGAGAAACTTGGAATAAATTGCACCATAACGATTCTCGTTAAATCACTGCAGCAGAAGCTCGCGAATTCCTTTTTCTTATCCTCTTTATTTCTCCGTTTGTCTCTCTCTCTCTCTCTTGCTTTTTATTCCCCCTCCTTGTTCTTCTCTTGTTTTTAAAGGAAAAAAGACAAGGAGTTCCAGAGCCAGAAGGAAAGAATGAAAGGAGAGGAGGGAAAAACGTATATAAGATGCGTTTTAAAAGAGGGGAAGAAGGAGAAAGAGAGCGGATGGAAACAAAAGGAAACTTTTGAATTGAATCGTAAATATACCGTAAATTGAATGGCTGAAGTTGCGTGAAATGAGTTTCTCTTTTACCCCCCGAGTGCGAGTAGTAGTAGTAGTGCGCGACTCTTAACAGGCCTTGTGCAATCATTGCTATGGGCAAAAATTGCAAGCCAAGGAGATACACATTTGTTCTCCTCTATATATATATATATATATGAGTGTGTGCTGTATTAATTTATAAAATTGGTTGTGTTCAAGGAACATTTTATTCCCTTTCGCGCGTTTGGAAATACTTGTGCGGCAAGAGAATTTTAATTATTTTCAAGAAAGACGGAGAGAGGAAGTGTTGCAGTGTCGTGCTTCAATTAAGTAAACGAGGTCAAGGGAAAATATTTTCGTGTAATCTGCTCTGACTATATCAATGTGGATACTCGATCTTTTGTCGCATCGGTAAATGTTTCAGAAATGGAATGCTTTTTAGTTGCAAATTTTGTTAGAACGCGAGAAAATGTATTATTATATTGAAATAATGATGTTTCGAGGTCCATGATTTTGTTAAGTATAAGTATTGATGAATATATTTATTCATGTGATACAGTTTTGTGAGAAATAAAACAATACGAAATTTTTATGGTTTTTAAGTATTGTATCTGTTCATATCGGTGGTGATAAAGTATATTTTTAAGCCAGATTTCAATAAAAATATGTTATTAAATTTACAGTTATTGGAAATTCAAACAAACGTACCACTCACGTATTTATATCTAGATAATTAAAATTCAAGTTGAAATCTTAATTATCATTACGATTCATAAGAGAAACTTCAGTTACGTGTTATTGAAGTTTCGATAAAAACGTTCATCAGCGTACAAACTTTATCATCGCGATAAAAATGTTGCATATCTTATACCGATTCGTAATTAACGATCCATTCAATTGCGATTAAAAAGTATAGTGTTTCTGTAACTTTACGACTATAACATAACTCGCGTTGAAAAAGTGCAGTTACTCGGAGATAAAAATGACATTCGCATCGATTAATACATCAGCAAGAAATAATTTTGCCAGCTCGATCTCGGCGCATTATAAAACGCGCTGCAGCCAAGAGAGAGAGAGAGAGAGAGAGAGAGAGAGAGAGAGAGAGAGAGAAAGGCAGCTCGTTAGCTCATTTATACAGCATCGGCACTCGAACTATTTGCAATATATCTAGTCGTCGAGGAGGAGATTTGTTTATGCAGCCACGCGCGGAAAAGTCATCGAAACAATAATCTTTTCAACGCGCGCGAGTATAAAAGTAATTGATGGCGTCCGTTAAGGCGCACTAAACAAAGCTGCAGGCGCACCGACACTATGCGCACTCGTATCTCGGCGCACGCGATTTTCCGTTAAAGACGCGGTAATAAGCTCGCACCGCGTGGAGAGAGAGAGAGAGAAGAGATGGAGAGAGGGAGACGGAGAGGGGAAAAAGAGTGGGGCAATAATAATCCATGCAACATTTTCAATCGGACTGATGCATCTTTCTCACGCAGCGCGCGCGCGAAGCTGTCTATAGGCGAGATAATGAATTCGTTCACAAAACCAATTTGATTTATATAGGCATAGCCAAGCTTGAAAGAGGCTAATCGCCCGCGCTCGATCTTTGTTTAAGACCGCGAAAAGCTCGCGCCGGTGTAAATCATATGCGGCCTGGTGTGAATCACGATCTCCCGAAGGTGGAGTGGGGAAAAGAAATAGTCGCTCTCCCTCTCTCGCGGTTTTCTCAGCATCTCTTTTATTCGCCGAGCGAGTGCATTGCTCTGTTGGAGCGAGGGAGAGAGGGAGGATGAGTTGCCGGTACAAAGGTGAAATGAATCGCCTGTCGAATGCTTAATTCGTAGCTTCGGCGAACGAGGAATTTAATCCTTGGCCCCGGCTATATACGCGAGCGCGAATTCATTTCGCTTTTAAATCAATCGAGCGCTCTTGTGCTTTCGAGTGCAATTTGAGTCGAGCCCTTTTTTTTTTCTTTTTTTTTTCCTTCCAAGCTGCACGTATATTAAGGAGGGGAGAATCAGTGGGAGGCGGCGTTGCGAAAACTATTAGCCTAAATCTGATTCGCGTACGGTTTTTTTTTTCTTGACTTTCGCTCGCCGCGTAATCGTGCGAAGATTATTCAGCTATGATATTCGGTGTTTTGACTCGTTTCTACTTTGATCAGTCGTTAAGTATCGTGTTTTTTTTAAATTATTGCGAGGAATTACAATAGACTTATGAAACTCAAGATAAAAGTGGTGGTAGTTAGAACCCTTTATTTCGATCAATTTTAGATCATTATCTCTCGATCGGCATTCATCTTTTCCTTTTTCATCTAACGTAGTTTTCGATTAATCGCAACCACAAACTGCACTTCGATCGCTTAAATTAGAGCTATAGAATTACCTGTCATAAAAAAGTTCTCTGGATCTTCAAAAATTGATGGCGGTTCATAGTTAATAGCGACATAAAAGCGATAATGTCGAGTCATTATATAAAGAGAGAGATTAACTATCGGCAAAATCTTGAAAGTTTGAAAGAAGTAGGTAAGTAAGTCTATTAAGGTACTTTTTGGCTAAAATTACATCGCCAATTTCACACGAGGAACAACAAGATCCGCGACCTCGTCAATTCAAAAAGCTGCGCGCATCGAACTCCCAAAATAAAAAAACCGCCTCCTATGTATAAGCTCTTCGATAAATCTCGAGCGCGCAGCTACCAATCGCAAGTTGTGCACAATGAAAAATCCCGCTCTTTCTCCCCAAGAGGCAAATGAAACGCGTGATTAGCGAACAATTAGGCGTCATAAAAACAGGCCGCCTCGAGATAGAAGGAGGCCAATCAGCCGCAGCGGAGCACAGCTAAATCAAAGAAAGCGCGCAGAGTAGGTAGTAAAGCTCCTGCAGCAGCAGCATCACGTGCAATCGGTGGCGCGAATCACAGGTGCGTATCTGCGTTGCGCAACATCTCCATCCGTTGTTCCTGCCGCTGCCTATACGCACGCGTATTGCACACCCAAACCCTTTTACACTCTCTTTCTCTCTATCTCTCCCTCTCGCTCTCTCACTCGGTCGTTCAGTGTCCATCTTTGTCTAACGAGGCATAGTTAGGCAGCTCTTCCATAAATCAAGCTGGCAGACGCGATTTATCTTAATTCCATCTACAAGCCGGCTTGCAAACGCCGCGGGCTTTACCAATACCCAATACTTTTCTTGGTATTGGCTTGCCTTGTCTCGAGATTCAAGATCAATACCAAGACAATATCAAAATAGAAATTTTCGATACTATACCAAGAATTCAAGTACCAAGGATATTATCTTGACAAGATTTTTAAAACAAGACCTTGCAAGATTCTTGGTCTTGATGGATTTTAATACGATTTAATAAGCTTTTTATGTCAATATGCATGTGCACAGATTCATTAATTAATTAGCAATAAATAATATTGTAAATACATTGTTATAAATATAAAAAAGTCTAAATTAACTTAGTTTTAAATTTTTAGTAGGTATCAAATTTGTAATCAGCAACGTGAGAAACTTTACAGTATACCTGAATACATCTATTAGAAAAGACTTTAGAAACAATAATATACTGATGATTTAATTCTTAATTTTACAATAACTAGAATTTTGGATTAAAAGTTTATTCTTTTATTATTCAACAATTTGAGTTCACGATATAAATGCTTTTTCTCTTAGAAGGTTTTAAGTAATATGTAACCAATTATTATTTTGACTCAAGATCAATATTTTCTCGGCAAGACCAAGACAATAACGTTTACTTCAAAATATGTACAAAACCGAGACAAGATTTTTATAAAACAATATTTTCCAATACCAAGACAATATATTCAAAAAATCTCGTATTGTCTTGGTATCGTGGAGCCCGCGGCAAGCCCGTGGCCCCCCCTATCTATATAGCCCGATTCCTCTGTCAGCGTGTGTGCATGTGTATGCGTATGTGCGTGTATGCGCGTGTGCATGGTGGGTGTATGCATGCACACCCCCGAGAGTGAGAGAGAGAGAGAGACGTAGTGCGCGCGCCCAGCCAGCTACACCGCTAATCTCCCTTTATCGGCTGTTTTCCCTCTTATCACGGCCTGCCCATCTCGACGCGATCTTTAGCGGCCGAGCAGCTCTATATCAAGTGGGCCTATGCAGCTTTGATTTTTTATTTCGTCCTGTAAATGTGCGTGTTTCGTTGTAATCGGTGTCGGGTGGTTGTTGTGCAGCTAAGAGATAAGGCTATAGCATTTCGTACTGGACGATGAAGATACATAGTACACGAGTATTTGTCGACAGAGAAGGTCACTGGTTTAGTCGGGAATATTGTACTGGAAGAAGTTATACTCTCATTGTTCTTTACATCGGAATCATCATCTACTAGAGAGTTAAGTTTACACTTAAATGGAAGCGTATCGATTATTAGTTTCATTACATACATCTTTTTTGCAATAAACCAAATGAACGTATAACCTTTTCTACAAAGTCTAAGAATCCTTCCCCCGTTTTTATTGCCATCATTAAGTGTACTAAGTTAACTCGACAAAAAACGTAATGTGTTATAAGATTCGCGCTCAACGTTAAGATATATATTTTAAACCGCATAGCAGAAAAAGCAAATGTTCAATGTGTGTAAGTGTGTGTGTGTGTATATAAGGCTCACCTGTGACTCGCCTCGATTGTATCACGAAGCAAAACTTTTCTTCGCCATTTACGGAACAGTTATATAGAGTCTATGAGTATTTATGCCCAGACAGCGAATGATTAGTATATAGCAATGGAAGGCGCTTTTTACAGCTGTATTGATGTTTATTTATGTGCGCGATTGTCTGCCTGAGAGAAAAGATGTTATTGACTTTTAAAACAGTTGTGTATGTGTGTATGTATACACCTCAATGTGAGAGAAAGTGCGCAATAGCGAAATATTTATTTTCATTACTTTCTATGTGATATGTCGAGAAATGAGGTGTGACGGCGTTAAATTTTTCACCCAAAGCGTAGAATATAAGATTAAATCAATTCTAAAATCTATAAAAAGGAAACGTGTCGCGCACTGGCATGTATTATTTATAGAATCCCAATTTTTTTCTATTGCTTTTTAAAGGTAGACGCAAGCAATTTCAACATTATGAACGTGGGCATACAAGAACAAACGCACATTACATCGCATTCCAACGTAACATGGTCATATACACTGAAAAATGTTCTCATAGGCTGATACGCGCCAGCTCGAAGCATTTCGATTAATACATTAATAACGGCGCATTAAGCCACCGCCATCGCCGCCGCCGTCGACATTGTGGCAAAAAGACAGTCGCGTATCACGTACTACGGGTTTCGTTTTTGCGAATAGAAGGCGAACGATATGTACGTATTATGACACGTGCGAGCAGGGAAAGCAAGAAAAAACAGCAAAACGATATACATGTATATGGCGAAAAGCTGCGGCTGTATCGATTTTTCTCCGCATGCTGTCGCGTAATAATAATGCCGAGGCACCGAATGATCGACGGCGAAGGAAGGATTTAGAGCTCGCGCGGGAGCAGCCAGTCGAATGGTTATTGTAGCGATTAGCCTAGTTGCAATTATTTGCAGGAAACACGCGTGTGTCCGCTGATTATGCCGTGTAATAATCAATTTGTGCGTGTGTGCTATACCTGTCGGCAGTTACTTTTTTTTTCTCTTAGCGCGTTGCGATACGTCCTGCATCACCGATTAATTATGAAAACTACAGTCCTCGAACTATGCGGACTGTCGAATAAACTTTCTTTGCGCCTCGTCTCTTCGCATGAACCGTGAATGTAATATCGCTGTTTAAACTCGTCTATAATGCTTTGGCCGAAGCCATTGTACCGATTCCTATTTTGTGTCTTTTCCACCCACCGAATATGGAAATGCGCGACTCGACACTGAGTTTCAAACTAACATTTCTCTAGCTCTGCATCTCACTTTTTTATTTTATTCATGAAATTCAAATGTTGCGGCGGTATTTCTCAGCGTAAATAAATTGTGCTCCGCCGCGGAGAATGCAAAATACGATTTCCTAATGTGTATCGAGCGAAAGTGGAATTTTGAGAAAAGATGAACATTTTCACACTTGAATACTGCAATAATAACGATAAATTCAATGGACGAGCGCTCCGTGACGTACCTCTGCGTACTCGCTGAAGCCGATTATGTATACCGAGCTGCGCAACAGCTAATTCAATTTTCTTTGCGAGTAGTAATATCTACTATTGACATTCTTTTCAATAATTAATGTTAAATGGCCATTCATCGCGGGCGAAGAAATGGGACTCGAATCTGACGCGCGATCTTGTCCTTCCCATTGTTGCAAATTTATCGACACGTTAAAAAGGATCTGGACAATGTGTTAGCACACACCAGGGCACACGAGCCATCGAAACAAATTAAATTATAGTATTGCTATTCAATATGTCTCCCGCAGTTCATCCGAATAAGGATTGATGAACCCATTCTCTGCACCAAAGAAAACAATTGAATTTCACATATATCCTCACTCTCCTCGGTTCGTTTTTGTACGTCTCTGCATCTCTCGCGCGCATTCGTTTGATTGAAACACCGGCCTTTCTCTTGATCGTTATGGATGTATTCTACTGATCCTCCTCAGCAGAGCAGGTTCTATCAATGCTATTAATAGAATTAGATTCTATATTCCTATTACGCAATATGCCATTTCTCGTGAAATCAATTCGACTTTGATTGAACTCTGACGAAATTGTTTTTACGAAAAGTTAATGTTGGATAAGGGGACTTTATCGATCAGACATTATTGTTGTCTTATAAGCGATTGTGTATACGCGGGGAAAAAATTAATAGATACGAAATTGTGTATGTACACGTTTTATTTTTTCCGTCTATTATTATTTTTCCATTGTTTTTCAGATTAACCGTTCAATCAGTGGCAAACACAAGTTATTTTCTTTCCAGCCAACAACTGCCACGCGCAGGAACGCAACCTTCCCTTCTTCTTCTCCCCTCTCAAAACCTGTTTTGTGATCTACCACAACTGTACGTGTATACAATATCAGCTCGTTTGGATTTTTTTATGCTATTTTTACCTTCACGCGTGCCCTGAATCTAAAAACTATTAGCATTTCCAAAATACTCGTTGATTAGGTAATTTAAAATATAAGCAATTTAATCATTTACAATGTAAATTTAAATATTAAGCAATTTAATTATTTAGAAAAGTTTACTTTGTCTTAAAGAACTGTTAATCTTATACACTCAGAAAAATATCCTTTGGATTTAAAAGATTTTGAACTGACTTGGAAAGAATTCGTTCTCCAAACTCAAAAGAACAATAATTTTTGCTCGAGTTTTGTATAAAAACTAAAAATTCACCTTGAAATCTAAAAGATTTTCGTTTTATCACGTTTTTTAATATTGCTTCTTTTTGAATATCGAACGGATGCATTTTTGAATATATTGCAAATCTATAGCTCTTATATTCTAATGTAAAAATTGAACTTGTTCTAGAATAGTTCATTTGCCGCATTCAAACTCCTTTCAAATATCAAAGCACATATCGCAATCAGTGCACGTACGCGAAACTTCAATTTTAACTTTGGATATATAGAATAGAATGTCGTTCGAAAGTTTCGATATACACATTCTATTTGAAATCAAACGTTTCCCATTGCGCAATCCCATCTAAATCTAATAATTGCAATATTATCAGCGCAGCTAAAGATAGGAGAAAAGACGTAAAGTTTGCGTTTGTCGTCTGGTAGGCGCCACACGAACAATTAAAGGCTGTACGTATGCATATGAGCGCGCGGTCCGCACGTAAAGACAGTTCCCGCGCAGTATCGCGACTGTATAATATAAGTTCGGGGGAGCGACTAAGTGCGCAGTTTAGTTTCGGCAAAGTTGTAGACAAAATCGTAAATGATACGAGCAAACATTCCTTCGACTTCTGTGCAATTAAGAATCCCAGACACTTTTAGCGGACGATCGAGACCCGTAAATAATAAGAAAAAAAAAGTGACTTGTCGAATCAGCTTCTCAATCATTTTCTCTATACTTATGCATATGCACACAACAAAAGAAACTGAACTACCGGAATTTTTTGTGCGGTGGAAGTATACATTAGGCAGTGCATAAAAGTAGCGCTGAAATTTCGGGCCTTTTTCTTTTTCTATTTTTTTTTCTTCATCCCAAGAATGCTTTTGGAGAAAACACGTCGCGCCAAATTGCACGTTTCTACGAGGCGATTTCGATTTCGCCAGTATTCAGACGGGTACAAAAAAGCTCGTCTGTCTCCCTGTCTCTCTCTCTCTCTCTCTCTCTCTCTCTCTCTCTCGCTCCCCTTGCCAGACAAAAAGTCTGAAAAACAGTTGTAGAGCTAAATCAGCCGATAAAATTTCATGCACGCGCACAATCAGATGGTTGGCAGTATAAGCGAGTACACGGGGCGAGTACACTTAAAGTCAGCTAATTATACAAATGGAAAGTCGTCATTACGTCTGTGTGTAATCGTCTTTAATTAGTTTGTTTCTTCCTCACTCTCTCTCTCCCTCACTCTTTCTCTCTCTTCCTCTGGAGCTTCGCTTAAACGAGGAAGTTAATTATCAGCGATTCCGCAGCTGAGTCGCGCACTACGGCTCCTTCTGTCCCTCTTTTTTTTTTATACCTCTCCTCCCCGCGGTAGACAAGTGCGCGGCTGGAAAAGAATCGCCCGCGGAAAATCGTGGGAGGAAGGCCTCTTTACTTGCCTCGTGTTTCTCATTGTGCTTGCGTGGCTAGGTGCTAAGTGCACGCGCGCTTTGCTTTTAACGTTTACACGAATTCTCATTCGACAAAGAGGATGGAATCGTAAAGTTTCATTCTTGTATACAGTTTTATTTGTGTGTGATTTTTTTGAGTGTTAAAACTGTCAATAGAAATGTAAATAAGGTTTTGTTAGGTCTATGAATAGGTCGGAGGAATTTATACTATGAAATGATTGAATACATAGGTTTTAAAATAAAGTTACAAGAATTAGTCACTAATAGCTACGAAATTCGATTCATTCGAAAATAAAACAAGGTAAATGGCAGTGAAATGCCAAAGCCAAAACTTGAATTGATTTTAGAATTGCAAACATCCGCCGAATGGCAGAGTCTCTCACGCAAAGTTCTGGGTAAATATTTTAATTCGGAGCGCATTCAAAAATAAGATTTGCACAAGTTTACGGAAATTCCATCGGAGGCGCGCGCATTCATAAGCGCGCTGCGTTAAAATAGGCGCAAGTAACTCGCGCGCACAATGGCAGATAATTCCATTATACCGAAGGGCGAGCGTCAATTTGCATATTGCATAAATCGGAATATTCTTTTTCGAGGAATTATTATTCAATGATGCAGCAGAAACATTCCGCAAGCAAAGTTTTCCTTAAAATATACCATCGCAACGAATTATACAATTAAAAATGCGCATCCGTATAGCTCAATCAATAACCATCGTAATCATTGAAACCGGGACGATATTTTTATTAAGAAGCTCATTATTGAATTCCATTTACCACAGTTTCACAAGAGTATATACTAATCACTGAGATCAATCGTAAGCTGTCAGGGAAAGTGATCATTCGCGCATTTATCGTTCCTTATTAGCCACTTTTCTCACTAATGAACAGCCATTTTTTGGCAATTATCGCACAGAGTAATAAACTCGATCCTTTCACATCTCCCTTTCTAACACACATACACACATACACACACGCACACACATTTTTCTCTCTTCCAATAGTATAATAACAATGACGTTTGCCACTGGTTTACGAGTTCTGCTGCTTTATGCACTCGTTAACTGTCGCTAAAACCTAACAATAATCTCAACCAAAATAGTTCCTACATCTGTCTTGTCCCACACAGCATAAAAATTCGAAAATAAAGCAATTCCCAAGATCTGGCCAACATTTGCGTTCGACATGCAAAAAAAGAGCTTCACCTCCGTGGCGCGCCACACTACCCAATTCGAGTACCGCGCGCGAGTCGTAAATAAATATTATCGACTTTAAACGAGTACTGGTCGCGTATAGTAGTCAGCCAAATCGAGCGGCAGCTCAGCAATTTCACAAATAATAACCATCGAAATAGGTCACATTTATAACGGCATTAGATCTTTTCTCATAGCCTCGCATTCGCATATATATATATATAAAACGTAACATTTCGTCAGCGCATTCTCTCTGCCCGGCCGCAATAAAACCAAATTTATTCAAAAGCTTCCATTACGCGAAATCTCTCGAAAGGTGCATATGTACGCCTCATTGAAGAGAAAAAAACGCCATCCGCGTGGCGTGTGTTGACACGGCGTAAATTACCCTCCTCTCGCGGCGGAACGTATACGCTACACACGTCGTCGAATAAAGTGCAATAAACGTCGCAGCGAATTTACAAAGTCGGGCGTCAATTAAAGCGCGTTCGTTAAACGAGACAAGGGAACGACTCGTTAATCCGCATGAAAATTCTATTAAACGGAGAATTGCTCCTGACATAATCGCGCGGTTGTACATATGTGTATATAGACGCGCGTGCCCAAGGACGCGCGAGACTCGGTGTACGTGTGTATCTGTGTGTCTGTTGCACAGCTGCACTTTCACGACAGTCACGTTTTAAAATTGCCCATCGATACGTGTACACACACACATGTGGGCGCGCGCGCGCGTGCTCGCGTTCAAAAACCGGATGAAAGGCTATACCTGTAATTGTTCCGCGATATTATTTATCTTTACCGGTGTGCATGATGCATCGCAGTGGGGCCCCCTTCCTTCTTTTTTTTCGCGATCCCATTTTTCAAGATTACGGAGTCTTTGTGCTAATGCTCCCGTTATATCGCTCGTTAATGTGTGCAGTCCATTCGACAAAAAAAGAGCTTGATTTATTGTCGGTTGAGAGAGAGAGAGAGAGAGAGAGAGGCGAGTAAGTATGTAAGATCGCTCTGATTGTTTAGAGCAAAAAAAGGAGCTTCTTCCCAAGAACTTCCGAGCTTGTATAACGTGTGTGTGTGTAAATTTTTCTTCGGGGATCGGGAGAATTGTTCGGATGGATCGTATATAAAGTTATTTTTATAAGGAGACGTGATTTATTATTAGTACGATGACTTTGGTAGTTTGGACTGTATAGTTAGCGATCGTTATGATTTAATGGGATTGTGCGGTGTAATGGTGCGTTATTTTTCAGGAATTCGAGAATTGGTTTTATAAAAGAAATCTATTTTTAATCAAAATTTCTCGAAACTTGCGTGTTCGTAGTTTAATTCTGCAGTGTCCGCTTATTAAAAGTGATCCTTTTCCTTTTCTTTTTATATAAAGTTTAAGAGTTTTTTTATCTAATTGTCTACATTCATAGATTATGAAGAAACGATTGCAAAAAATACACAAGAAATTATCATTTTTTTCCACTGCAATTCAATGTGAAAAACTTTAAACTTGTACGTAATTGACCAATAACAATTACTGCAATTGTGGTGGTGTAATTACAGCAGCAGTCCATTATTTTAAAAGAACAGATCGTATGAGCGCAAAAAGTGCATTTCGTATCAAAGAATTGGCAATCTTTTTCCCTTTTTCTTTATTTCTACAATTACAAATATAAACCTTCGCTGGTTTCTTTTAACTTTTAACTGTTTATTACAATTTAGAATTTAAAATTGATGCTCCATAATTATTTATATTCTTAAATTCGATTAAATTCAATTTTAAATGTAAGTTTAGTATAACATAAAGTATTTAAATGATAATAACGAATTAAAAGATACCGATTGTACTTTAATAAATTTACATCGTGGTAAAATTATATGACCTTTCTTTTGTAAAGTAACTGTTAAAAATAATGTTGCAATTATGGTGTATAATTGGATTCACAATGCAATAAAGAAATATAATAAATTCTAATGAATTCCCGGAATCGGAACAAGCAAATAGGTTTTGCGAGTAAAAATTAATTGCACACGCTTATTATACCGGGAGAATCAATTAAGATTGCATTGTTATCGTGCACTAAATTCATTTAAAGAACAATCCAATTATATTTTATTTGAATTTCGTAAAGACATCCTACGTACAATTGCGTTACCTACAAAACTCTTTTATTCATAAGCTCGTAATCTCGCTCATACTACTTATTATAAGTATATTGTAGAGCATGTAATACAGATATTACTTTTTAATCTTATAAAGTAATTTTGAAAACTCCATAAATTCGTTAATTACATTCTTCTGTAATTCAATTTTTCAAATATTGAGAGTGCATATATCCGCTTACAGCCAAAGGATGATGTAAAAATCCAACTTTTTAACCAATCGAATATCGACTCAATGATGTCTATAATCAAAGAAATATTCTTGCATTTTACGAAAACCTGAAAATTCAGAAATGCCCTCCATATGTTAATAATATACCATTATGCAAAGTTTCGAGCGAATATATTTCAGCGGTGGGCTTTCAAAAGTTATTGAAATGAAAATTGGAGAAACTTTGTTCCAATAACTTTCGAAGGTGTTTAAACTTTTAAATATTCACTCTGGAAACTTTGCTCGGTGTATTATTATTACGCGAGAGGCATGAGTGAATTTGGTTTCTGCATAAAATGAAAGATTCAAAATTCAGAATTTCCAAATTAATTTTCAAAAGGAAACACACAACCGCATCGGTGCACTGAAAACTTTTGTGTATAAATGATTTCATAAGCAAACAATTGCATTTGCGATAATAGCCACGAATTATTCTAGGCATAAAATCTTCTGTTAAAATTGATAAACTACAGGTTTGAATTATTAATTAACATAAGAGTCAAGTATTCATACTCGCAGACTAAATGCAACGTTGCCCATCTTTTGTTAGATACGCGTGTAGAAAACCAGTATAGAGTCAAATCGCCTGGTAAAGAAAATGCTGAAACTTTCCGGTTGACGCGAGTTCGCGAAACGGTATACTCTTAATTAAAGAAAAACTGTCGCGCAATAAATCTGTCAGGTGATTCCTACGGACCGATCTTCGGGAGAAAGAACGAGACAAACTAGAGGGTTTCGCGTTAAGACTTGATAAGAATCCGCAAAACAGCATCAGGACCAGGGCAGTATAGTTCGCGCGGAAGAGAGAGAGAGATATTCGTAGCTAACAAGCGCTGCTCGCAATCCGATTTTGCCTCTCTCTTCTCTCCATTTCGCCTGGAACAATTAATTTTCGGCCAATCCATCGATTACGCCTAAGTGGATAAGCGTTTATGCTAATGGCATTAATTAGCTCATTCTCCCTTCCGCTTAGTCTCTCCGTTTCCAATCGATAGCCGTCGATCTTCCTCTGAATCTCTTTTATCTCTCTCTCTCTCTCTCTCTCTCTCTCTCTCTCGCAGCGACAGCAGCTCACGCTTACGCAGGCACGAACAGAGACTTGTATACATGCATAGTCCTGCGGTGTGTTGATCGACGTGAGAGTTTTACTTTGTTAAGGGCGTGTCGGTGAGGCTGGGACCGCAAATAAATTCTTATTGCCGTTTGTGCGGGAGGTTGAGTTTTTGGGGAAATTACGATGGGAATTGCCGGGTATAAAAATAAGAGTTTAGGGGAAGATTCGAATGTTGTGGTAGTTACTTTTTTATACATAAGTAGTATATCAATAGTTTTACGAAATGTTGAAGCAGAGTGAAATATATTTTGGATGATAATAACTTCCTACACAGACATGCAGATAAGTTTAACCAGTATATAGAATTCGCGACGTTTCCAAGGTAAAACTGTGTACCTCCCTCTTCAGGCTTTAAGAATGTATATGAATTATTATTAAATCTCCGATACATTATATGTTTTATACATATTTGTTAAATAAATACTGATTCACGGATGACCAATTGGGTCCTTTCTCATTCATTGCAAACTGCAAGTGAACGATAAATTTATCAAAACTTATTATGATAAAATTATTATAAACTACCGAAAAAAAAAAATTATAAAATGTACGCAAACGATACTTTTTTCCTGTGTATAAATAAGAAAGTAGAAAATGTTCTGGATTTATCCACTGACTTGTGTGTATGATGTATAAAAAAGTTTTACCGACAGTAGACTATAAATTCCAAGTACAACCTTAAGTGCATGTTACTCTCCAATCTAATGAGAAATTTCCATGCACATATAAGTAGATACATTCAGGGTATAACAAGATGTGTGTGTGTGTTGGTATTACATAAACGCATTTGCTTGATTTTCACAATCACTTCAAACTTTTAAAAAAAGCCATATTTATTCGACATTGAGAGAGTTTGCTTGTGTTATATTCAGACTGTATTCGAAAAGCCTGCAGGGTACCAAATTTCACATAATTATAAAAAATACATATATAATAAACGGATATAAATTACTTTCTAAATTTGTTTCATACCTCTGTTATGCAGCTGCTAACAAAACATATCATAAATTGTATACAAGTTGTTGTAGCTATAAAGATCTTAAAAATAATATACAGACTTCTTATTAATACACGCAATATATAGGTATATTTCTTTTAAAAATGCAGAATTTCTTCTTTCCTAAAATATAATCATCCTCTTACGTCGTATAAATTATGATGAAAAATTTCTTATTTTTTTTTAAAATATTGTGCTCGAAAGAAGTGTAATAGCGTCTCATTAACGGTGAAAAAAGCTATAATAAAGGTTGCAATGCAATAAAACGTTTCTCCGTGCAAAATATATAAGTAGGTAGAGTAGGGAAGTCGCATATTATAGAACACGCGTTGATTATCGTAAGTAGATATCTATACTTTTATTCAAGGATACTTTATGTATGCAGATATACATATTTTGTAATGCGACTTTTATGTAGCATCGCGATATCAACAAATTTATAAGCTTTCTACAATAAAGTTACGTAATTTCGTGTCTCCAGAAAAACTAGGTGACTTTCAAAAACTTTTGCTCGAGATTAATAAGAGGTATATAACAAGATCGACCTCGATATCATTTGATTTTCTTCGTAATACATGTGCAGAACAAAATATTTATAATGACTTACTTCCTTTTTTCAAAAGGTTACAATATCCTAATGGAACATTAAAATAAAAGGAATAAATAGGACTTGGATATAAATTGCTATTTTAATAGGATAGAAAAAGCAATATAGTCCTGTGTTAATGAATTCATTTTACTTATTATGCGTTTCAGAAATTAGTTTTTCAACTTAAAAGGAATACAATTTAATAGAATTACTTTACTCTAAATGATGGAGAATGTCAGTTTTGTACAAGAAAGATTATTCCCCGAGTTTCACAGAGAATAATTTCTTCGACCTTTATGTAACAAAATGGTATTCCCATATTTTCTAGCAAAGACGAGAGAAAATTGAAAGGCATAATAACTTAATATAAAAAAATGCGATTGAAAAAGCTTTTAAACTTTTTAGATTAAAAACTGCTTTGTCATTTTTCTCTTTTTCTTTCGTCATTCCTTTCTTCTTTTTTCACCTCTTTCTCTCCCTCTATCTCTCTTTTAATCTCTCCTTTGCACGGCAAGCACACAAAAAAGCCCGCAAAAATTTTGAAAGTTTCAAATTAAAAATTCCGGTTCAATTAAAGTTGAATGGAAATTGCGGAAATAACAAACTGACTTCTCGCCTAACGGACAATTCTATTTTTCCTTCATTTCACCGCCAATCCAACGTTGACTCTCTTCTTCTCCCTCTTTCTCTCTTTCTCTCTCCCTCTCTTCGCTTCAAAATAAACGCCTGAAGAGAAGAAACTGGCCAATGCTAAATTAAGACATAATAACTTTCTTGAAAACTTGTGCTACAGAGAAGGATGATAAAAGAGAGGGAGTAGGACAGCCGAGGAAAGATAGAAAAAGAGGAGAGAAAAATAAAAAGAAAAGAGAAAGAGAGAGAGAGAGAGGGAGAGAGAACTCCATTAACTTTTATTTCCTTGAGAAAGTAACTTCTCTTCTTCCCCTTCCCATCATCCCTCTCTTTCTCTTGCCCTCTCTCCCTCTCCCTCTTTCGTCTCTCCTTTCTCCTCCCAGTCCGCGCGCGTCCCATCTCACGACAAAACTTTGTAAAGCGACTTAGTCAAAGTTTAATAAATTCCTTCGTGGAAGTTTCAAAGCGGTTCTACGCGAGATTGCAAATGATTACGTTTCGCTCTTGCAAAGAAAGACAGAGATGGAGGGGGAGCAGAGAAAGAGAGAGAGAGAGAGAGAGAGGCAGAAACGGGAATAGTGGCTGCACATTGCGAAAGGTAAAGAGGTGCTTTTCAAAATCGTCCAAGTTCGATGTGTTTGCTGAAAAGACAATTGACGTTGTTACATAGTTTTAGATCGGCTTCGATTTTCAACTTTTTTTCTTTCTTCCTCTTTCCTCTTTTTATTTTCTCTCTCTCTCTCTCTCTCTCTCCAAGATTCCTTATCTCTTCATTACAAATACGATCTCGGGGTAACTTCATCATTGCTCTATTTTCTTTATTTGTGCTGCTTAAAAAGTGCGCGAGAGAAAAGCTTGGAAAACAAGATATTGTAAAGAAAAACAAAAGCAGTGAAGAAAATTGCGTACTGTATGTTTAGTATCCGCTAAAACATGGGAAATTCATGACCTAGAATATTGCGACTGGCAGATAATAAAGCGTTTTCGAAGTTTATGAACTATTGGTATGTAACCCGTGTGTCATGATTTCAAAAGTTTAAATCACATGGATACAGATGAATTTACTGTCAGCGCAAAATCAATTCCCTTTTTCCACAGCGTCATGTACTGTCTCTGTCGTAAATATTGGAAATCCAGATCGCTGATGCTTATGCATCTATTAATTTAATATTTTTAGCTGCGAATACTCGCTTATATAAATCAATTAAGATACGTCAATCAATCGCATAAAATACATCGATCATGCACGTGTGAAAAGTAAATTGATAATCTCAAAGAACATTTCTCATAGTTGTAGGTTTAATATTTTTTCATTTTACAATCTCTCGTTTTAAAATATTATTTAAATGCTCGAGAAAAGCAGAAAAATCGAAAACCCTTTTTTTGCTAGACCGGAAGAATTGATATCAATCACAATTCTTCAAAGGTTAAACTGACTATCTTTGCCATAAATATTCTCACTTATTATATTTCTCCACGCTCGACTTGCGGAATACGCCATCAATTTTGCAAAGGCAGCTCACAATACCAACTAGTTATTAAACAAAGGTTTCAACCGCAACTTCTCGCTTTTTGTTTAGCATTCGCAGCAAGCGGATCGATTTAGAAACAAATTTCCTTAGGGCTCGCTTTATTTCCTGTCACACACACACACACACACACACACACACACACTCGTCCCCGTTTGCATATCAGCGGCCATTCGAATAATCGCACATAACGCGGCGCGCGCAACAATTCATATAGCTTGCCCATTGTCGGTTATCGGTATCAAATGTACCTTACTTGGCGATAGCGCTGAAACATGACTATTGAAAGAAAAACGAGGTCAGATCGCGTCTGTACCTTTATAATTTTTAATAATTAGCTCTTACACAGACACACAGACACACACGCGCACACGCACACGTATGTTTTGATGTTCGCGCAAAATGAAACACCAATTCGTAATCAATCGATTGGTCTGTTATTATGCCACAGATCGTCTGATACATTGGCTAAAGTGAATTTTATATTTGGAATACGTTAAGTGCGAATTCAGGCGATTTCCTTATCGCGCGAGCGAGACCAAGCGTGAATTGTTTGCTGTCCCACTTAAGGTTGCGTTATTTTCACACTTCACGTCCTTTCCTTTTCGTGACAGGATAATTCCAGACGTGTTGTTTTTTCTTTCGCTTTCTCTCTCTCTCTCTCTCTTTCTTTCTCTCTCTCTCCACTTTGCGCGTATTTCGTTGCGTTAATCGAATCACCGATAAGCATCTGCACTCGACCGAAACGCGGATAATACAAATCACAAACGCAAGCAATGCCTCTTTATCGATCTTGAAAAATCTCTAACGGCTGCCCGGGCAGCGCCTTCAGGTTCTTTTCTTTCTCCATCTCTCGCGTCTTTCTTTTATTCTTGTAGATTTCATGTTGCCTGAAAGATCTCGTGAGATTGAATGGTGAATTTTAAGTTAGTGTAGTGAAGAAACGCGTTTGCAATTTTTATTTTTATTTTTTTTATATGAAAGTATGTGTTCGTGCAACAATCATTACTTCTTTAACATTTCTGAGTGATGAATAACTCACGTGTGATCGTTTAATGCACTTGGAAAAGTTTTCTAAACAATCAAATCATTTGAATTTCCAATTTGAAATCACTTTGCTTATGACCTTATTCAGATAATTTGTATCGAACTTTCCGGTAACTTTTAATCTTTTCCTACATCAAGGATTGGTTTCAACAAAAATATCACAATATCAGTATTCGCTTATTCAAATCAGAACAGTTTCCTTAATATACAGCCCGTTTCGCTCCATTACTTTCTGGTTTAAAGTGAAAAATATCCATCACGTTCTTTACGTAATAAGTAAATGTTATTCTCGATAAATAATTCATTTCAATAAGTTAGGTCAAATCGAAGCTCACGCTTACTTCACACTTTTGCGATGGAAGTGCCAGATATGTCATGTTCGATTCTTTTTTACTTTCCTCAGACTTTCCCTTCATGGGGAAGACACATCTGGGAAGTGGAACTTTTTGTTTCAATGCTCAGCTTCATAGCATTGTGCAGTGATATCATCTTTATTACTACGCTCTTTATGTCAACTTTTAGCTACAATTTCAAAGCTAATAAATAATTTATGGTGTTTTGTATATCGGTTTTTACCACAAATAGTCCATAAGAATTTATGTTCGTAGGTGTGAATAATAAGTATATTAAAATTCCTGGATAATATTCATACTTTAAAGTCCCAGCGAGTTTTAAAACTCCACATTAAACGCTCAGACTCTAAATATTTATTAACACTTATTACAGCGGCCATTCAACGCTCCTCGAGGCAACAATATGATAATATTGAAAGCAATCTCGAGCCCATCGCACTTTATCGTCAAAGGATGACGGTAATGGCTGTAGCTCGCTCCTAATTAAAAGATGCAATCTAAATTGAGAGAAAAAACGAGAACAGAAGAAGAAGTACATAATCCCTTAATCCGATATATACGGAATGAAAAGAAAGAATATGAGAAGAGGAAGAGAGAGAGAGAGAGAGAGAGAGAGAGAGAGAGAGAGAGCTAAAGTTGAGAGAGAACACAATGGGGAAAGCGCGCGGCTCGTGACTTAATACTTAGTCTACATCTACTTTCGACATGTATAAAATACAAAAGGGGGTTGATATGCCTGTAACATAGTTTGAGCTCCTATCTCTGGATAAGATCGCATCCTTTAAGTGTCGTACAACGCCAACCCCTCGGCCCTAGATACACAGCATCCTTCTATTCAAACGCTTTATATTCCCATATTCTCGCATGCCGTGTACACAAGCATTTATACTGTCGCTGATAACGCTATTTGAGATTGAAGTACGATTGATTTTTTATCTTCTCTGGGCTATTCAAAGACATGAGTCTTTGATGTGTAAATGCACTAATACATATTACTTATCCATCTGATTGTTCTATTTAGCTTTTGGCTGACGTTGCAGTTTATGTATAATACAATTATGATCGGTATTTTATCATTCGCATCAAATAGAAGGTTCTTGGAAATTGAATTTCTTCTGTTAAAATGCGTGAAGTCGGGTATTCTTTTATTTTAAAATTCTATTATAAAGGATGATACTTGCAATGTATTGTGTTACTTCCTATCTGAACACGTTAGTCGAAGGCTTGCAATTCACTTTTTAATATATCTTTGTAATTATACATAATAATAAGCTTGGAGAATTGTGTACTACTAAATAACAAAGTCGTAAATGAGCCTTATTAGATCGATATCTTATAGATATTTGCATTTGTGTATCTTTTAGCAAGCCTCCAGCTATTATATCAAATAATATGGATTGAAAACGGTTTTGTGAGATAAGCAATGGATTTTCTCTTTCTTATTTTTTTATCTCTTTTACGGAAAACATTAGTATGAACATTTTCAACGTTGAATCACTCGAGATGATAATCATAAAATTATAAAAAACACTTTATTACACCGAAAATCCTTTTATCCTTTCAAATCCTAAAACTCCTGCTATGGCTCGCAATACTTTGTAATCGCGAATCCTGCGCACGGTGATGGTATGCCAGTCAAAGGATTTTATCGATCGTCCAAGGTTTTAATAGCCGCGTCGCAAGGGGAAAATCGGCTAGGTCTCCCGGCATTTTCACGCGCGCGCCTGCAAAAAAGGGTAAAACAAAGAAAGGAACAATGCAGCGTCAGGGCAGCAACAACAGATGGAGTGATCCAAGAGAGGATGTGATGCTCAAAGAGAGAGAGGGAGAGAGAGAGAGAGAGAGAGAGAGAGAGAAGGGGAAGGGAGAAGGGAGAAGGGATGTATCGGCACCTATCCGGATTCCTATGTAGGAAACAACGAGTGGTGATTAAAGCTTTATGCTCGTCACGGGGGTGAGAGAGGTCGCGAAAAATCCGCGGCGTTTATGCTCGTAAAACGAGTAGTGATGAGACGGGGGTGGAGGAATCACACATAGAAACTCGTGTGTATGTGTGGGAGGCTCTGTATACAATGTGTGTGCGTGCGCACAAGTATGTAACTTGGCGAGGAGGATGAGCGCGCGCGGGAAAGAGAGCGAAAAGTGGTGGTGGCGGTGGCGGCACATGGAGAGAGAAGAAAAGGAGGAAGGGAGAGAGGGAGAACAAGTTGCTCATTCCCATGGCAACGATCTCAATCAGATAGAAGAGAAAGAGAGAGGGAGAGAGGGAGAGAGGGAGAGAGAGGGAGGAAGAGAGAGCAAGCAAAAGCGGAGAGAACAGAACGGCAGAGAGAACAGAAACACGCGGATAATGTATTCGATACAGGTAATATATAGCGCTCCAGATACAATATTTATGTCCCGGTGTATTTCACTAGCAGCCCATTATTCATTCCCCGGCATTGAATAAGCATTAGCATCATAGATCCAGCCGTCTCATAAGGCTCGCATGTATAAACGATCCCCTCTCCTCACCCTCTCTCTCTCTCTCTCTCTCTCTCTCTCTCTCTCTCTCACATTCTACCTCTCTCTTTCTATACCTCATTTTCTTCCTCTTTTTACTCCTTTTTTACGTATTGTGCTCTGGCCTGACTTCGGTTGGCCATTTGCGTTGTCTATACGTATACACAATCCACGATATATATATACGCGCAGAGTTCGGTCAAATATATTTAGCTTTTTATTCCCTATCAAACATAATGTCAGATAGTCAGGAATTTTATATGTCTTTTGGTGAACATTGCACTTGTTTAATCACGTTTATCCCTTGAATGGTTTTCTAAAGGCTCAAGTTTTCCACTAAATCATTCTTTATTGACACTTTGTGCATTTACGCGACACAAGATTGTATGGGAACAATGTAGGATATTTTATAACAGAATCGTTCACAAACTTATCTATATGGTGATAAGTTACCTGCTTTGAATTTCCACTTTATTGTTGGTATACATATGTACGTTTTCATTGTTTCTCATCTCGAGTCTCAATCTCGTAGATAAAAATTGAAACTGCACGCAGACGCAAATGGCTTTTAACAACAAACGGTTTTGCGTATCATGTGGAATAAATGTTAAGCATCCAATCTTCCTGTAACCAGGATATCTCTCGAGCAGGGCATTGTTTTCAAATGATACCGAATAATTTTCTTGGCCCAATGCAAACGTTCTGACTCTCTCCCTATTGCCTATTCAAAATAAAACTTGTGTTCTTACATAATCCAATGTGTACAATACCATTGCGGGCTACACAACCTAAGAGAATATCCGCTCGAGTGGTCTTTTGCATATGGCATCTCGGGGGGTAAAGCCAAATGGTTGATAGTTATTTACGCGTAATAAATTTGGTGAGGCCAACAAAGTCGTGACATTGCGCGTCACTCAACGACTTGGTCCTATTTTCGATACATTGATAAAGCCACGATATTGAAACGATGACGAATGTGTCAGTAGGTAGAAGAAAGAAGAAAGACGAACGAAATAACGAGTATCATGGCGTAATAGAACTATCATTGGCAGTGAATGTGCTTTCTCTTTCGTACGCACAATTTGAATTACATTTCAGCTGGTCGAGTTTAACAAACGAACCTGTTACACAAGTAAAAGTGTATCAAAAGGCATTTGGCGTTTGAAAATCTCAAACTCAACCACGTGTACGACTAGAATTGTTTATCCTTGCTCAGCGTTGCTCTATAGGAAAAGAAAGCGTTTGTTTCTGGAAAAAATGTATGCTTTTTTTCTCTCGAGTTGATAATACTCGTATGCGACGTACATTTTGATATCGAAAGCAAGTCAAAATGAAATATTTGGTGTCGAGTCGCGACGGATGTGAAAGTAGGTTCTTTTTGAAAGGCTGGAAATTCAAACTCTCGTGGCACGAATAGACAAGGTATAAATCCAAATAGTCTACCGCCAGTTTGAAATCAAAATCAAAGTAAGACGCTTTTGACAGCACCTATCCCGTTTAATTAATTTACGATCGACAACGTCAATTACACAAATTTATCGAGCCCATAAAAGAAGAACAACACATCGCATTAATACTTAGGAAGTCATTCAACGATAAATGATGAAATCCACATCAGCTGTTGCGATTCATAAATCACGATACTATAGTTTTCAGGAATCGACAATAAGGGGATTTCGTTACCTCATTAGCGAATGAACAAAGAGCGTGTATAATGTCGATGCTGCATTCATCTTTCGTCAATTTTTGCAAAATCGATGATGTGTGATGTCTTCGGCGAACTCGCCACATGCGCCTCTTACTCAGGAAAATGAACGAGTAATGGCGCTGCTGCTGCTGCTGCTGCTGCTGCTGCTGCTGCATACATGCACAGGATTAAGACAGCCATCCTCCCGGTGAAAATCTTTCGCAACACTTCTCCTTCGCTGCAATACACGAAACAGACAGAGACGGAAGAGAGGAGTACACCTGGCATCCTCGTATACATGAACCGCCACACATACACATGCACACAAAACGGAGCACTTTGGTTCGAATTTCACAATTTGAGTGCGCGCCGTTCGTTCGCTCGCCGAAGAAACAAATTGCTTTTTCAATTTTGCGCATCCGCGAAGGTATATGCGCGTTCGCGTTACAATGTATATGTATATACGGCTGCCGTTGCTGCTGCTGCTGCTGCTACACTCCTCCCACGGGGCTTCCAATTTCGCGCTGAAACAAAGTATAAGAGGAGGAGGGCACAAAGAGAGAGAGAGAGAGAGAGAGAGAGAGAGAGAACTGGGGAAGAAGGAGGGCAGGAAGAAACGTAAAAATAACCTTGACAACAACAGGTCTTTCTTTCCCTCTTTCTCTCTTTTTGTTGCAGTTTGTTTGACAAACGACGTTTCTCTTACAATCGTAATGCTGATGGTGGGTTTTAACTGGAAATTGTTGCTGTCGCCATAAAAACTGATTATTTTTGCTAACAAATTGAATCGCTGTGGTGCGCAATACCGTTGCCGAGTCTATCTGTAATGCAGGTCGTGCTCGTTTTTTGTGCTGATGAATCTGCCTTGATTTCCTAATGAGATACTCGGTGCTGCTGAAGCCATAAATCGATGAGCAAATTGAAATTATAATTTGGAAATAGAAACGTTGAAGAAAATGATGAAAATGCTGGCAGTTATCGAGGAAGAAATTTATGGCTGTTCTTGTTTTCTAAAGTACAGTTATAGGTTTGTGATTTTACTGTTTATACTGCATTTTTTATAGTCAACCCGTGTTACTACAGTAACATTTAGAAACACACCTATATCAAGTTTATTTAATATTCTTTCAATGGTATATATAAGTACTCTTAATATTTAATTATTCTAGAACCTGGAAACAACTCAACTTTAGCATTAAATGCTTGAAGTTCTTACAAGTCCTGAATTATAAATGATACTTGCAAAGTAAATGACTGCGTAAGCATAATTCACGAACTTGCTCATTTATTTAAACCTTGGATGGTTCAAGTTGCTCGATTATAAATGCCGCGCAATCTATATATCATTCCATTCAATAATGCAAAACCATGATGAGTATAAATCCAATTGAATGTTGTAAGTGTTAATTATAAAAAAGGCAGGATCAATAAGAAAACAAAGACACGAGTGGATAATCAGGATATGCGTATATACAATTAATCACTGTGGACAACAAGCGAAGGAGCTTAACGTTAACGCAAATTTCATATTTTCATTATATCAATCGAACAAGCAGTTCAGCGATCAATCAGCTTGAAAACACACGCGCGTTATTTGTTAATGTCGATCAGGCGAACATTTCATAAAATATTCTATCGGAACTCGCCGGTCGTTACATACATAATTAACGAAAATTTAAATCTAGCGAGAAATTATGGCGATTGTTGCATTAGAGAGCTGCGCGTACAACATCAATCGTATATCGCAGACGCGATAAATTATAAAATGTGGCAGTGTAATATCGCGCCGATCAAATCTGCACGACCTAATTATACGGTGTGCACTCTAACTCTCTCTCTCTCTCTCTCTCTCTCTCTCTCTCTCTCTCTCTCTGGAAGTGCATCGATTCCTGTGACGTTGAAAAATATATGTTTATTTTCGTTATCTTAGTGCTGTGAACGTCTATTATTCCCTAAGACATATCGAACGATAATAGGTGAACTGTGACGTCGCTTGAACGTTTTATCATTAAAAAAAGACAAACCAATTAAAAAATTGTTTGGTATTTGGTTCTTCTAAGGATTTTCATCACATGTTAATCTTTTTTTTTTCTTTATTTATATTACTCTGATAACAGAGAGATACAACAATTGTTTATAGATATTTGGTGTATCGAAGCATGAAATACGTAAAAAGACTATAAAAACAACTAAATCAGCGAGTGTATCTTTAATCTATAAATAATTCATAATATGGCGAAAAGAAGTGAGCGAGGCTATACGAAGAAAAAAGAAGGATGTCAGTTGTAAATAAGAAAGAGGACATAAAGTGAAATATCTGTAAGAGAAAATCGCGTAGTTGTTGCAGAGCTCATAACAATCTAAAAGCAGAAAAGGAATTATAGTTTTCTATTTATTTCCAATATCAAAAGCGCGTCTCCCATCAAAGAGTCCAGCGTATTTTTCGTGTATACATCTGCTGTGTTTACACTTTTATTAGTTTACATCCGGAGACTTGAAAGGCCGCGCGGGAGAAACAGGAGAAGAAGAGGAGGGAGACGCACAAAAAAGGAGGAGGAGGAGGAGGAGATATCTGATGAGTTGTTAAGTTGAAAAAGCGCAATCCAATTTCCCTTTATAAATCTAAAGCTCAAGTAGTGCGAGAGAGAGCGCGAGTATACTCGTTTTTTATTCTATCCCCCTTTCCCCGTCTCGAAGTCTGTGAAAAGACGGAAAATTACGAGGAAAAAGAGAAAGAAGAGGACGAGACACGTCCTTGAAATAGTTGGCGAATTAAAGTTATAGAATTTTAAAGCTACTACGGCAATCAAACAGAATTAGCTGAGGATTCGTTAATCCCAAACGAGTTGTACGTAATGAGTAAAGTTTATATAAGAAAGGGAAGCTTGCCTTTTTTTCTCTCTATGAACGTCTAAATACGGGCCGAGCATTGCATCCTCGTTATTCAAGCATGTACGAGCTGCAGAGAGGACGTAAATAGGTCTCGCATGTATACGTGTATGTGTGTGTGTGTGTGGGAATCTTTGAAAAGTTTTGGCGTGATGAGAAAGGAGTTTTGCAATTTCTGCGGGGAAAAAAGTGGAGTGAGCGATTGGACAACGTGAAATTTTCCACGGGATTTATTGGACTTTATGTAGAGGATTACACTACTACTATGCTCGAGGAGAGAGACAGAGAGAGAGAGGGAGAAAGTTCTCTCTGTCTTTTAATATCGATCTCCCGCCAACTGTTACAGTAATTCATGCTGTCCAATCATTCACCCGACGTAATTCCCCTCTCCGCCGTATTATACATGTAGAGCGATTTTTATCCGGACTATTATTTATTTATTTTTCCCCTCTCTTCTTTTTCCCATTTAATTAATTCATTAATATTAACGCGATCAATAATGCGACTAGAAGATGTTTTTCTCTTTCCAGATCTTTCCTTTTTCTGATAATTTATTGATTCTTTGTGTGTCTTTGATGGATAAGAATTGTCGTAACAAATTTTGGATCACACTCTAGTCTAGAGGAAATAATTAATTGCTATGTATAGAACCGATATAAAAAGTTTACGATTTGAATTTTAAAAGAAATTCACTTGTACGAGCCCATAAAGATAATTTGCGTAAAATATTAATCAGTCCGTAATTAGCAAACTAATTACCAACTTCGTTACTTTAATAGACTTTTTTATTCCTTTTTAATATTACACACAGGTAGAGCCATGCTCGTAAATCATTAAGTGTACTTATTTTAAATAGTATATTCTTCAGCGGGAATTTAAGTGCCGCTCGCCAAGGTGAGCCAGTAGAACTTAATACTTGCATTGCATCATATTTAGATAAAAGTATAAAGTTTTCCTTATTTTTTTAAACTTTTCCCCCCTCTTCTCAAATTGCAGCACAGTTGACATTTATTTTAGATTCAAGAAATATTCATATTTTATACCGTGGGGAAAAAAAGTGTCGAGAATTATATTATAAATAACTCGGTATTCGGCCTCCATTACTGCATCTTTTTTCAGATCGAAATAGTCCACATCAATTGCAGCGAATACAAATTGCATATTCCTTTTGAAATTTTTCAGTTCGTTTGCATACTCTTGCGAGCAAAACAGAAATTATGCGCATGAATAATGTTTTCTCGAACTCATATAATGATGTTACAGCCGTGTAATAGCGTCTTTAAATATCTTTACAAGTCTTCTAAGTAATAGCTTTTGACGTGACTTGCACCAACTGATGAAACAGCTGCAATACTTTACTCGTATCCCCCCAGTAATGCACTATCATTAACGGCTGAGATTTGTCAAATTATGGTTTTGCCATGTTAAAAGAAATTCGCGCTGGCTGGATAAAGTGGAATCGTGTTATTTTTAGATAGGAAAAAGTTATTTGCGTATATTGTTTGATCGTTACGTACAGTTTGAAAGCTATTTTAGCTTTTCTTGTAAATTCTTTTAAATCTTTTTAATCCCACAGGAGAAACATTATTGCATTTTTATTCAAACAAACTCGTTATATGGTTTCAAAAATATTTGAAAATAGCTATTTATTCAGATATCAAGATTATATAGCTTTCCAAATTTACCTCGTTTGAAACGCGTTAATGTTTGTACAAAATTGTGCGAGCGATAAAATCTTATTATTGTATTAGGTTGTTATGATGTTTTAGAATTCAGTGGAATGACGCAACGACGTTGTAAACTCTTCATATTTCTATTTATTTTTCATTATTCAAAAAAACATAAAGATTGCAATGAAATTATGTGCTATTAAACCCATCCGAATGACGCAACGAATTCGAATGCTATATTGCTCCACGTAACTCTTTTACCCAATCTTTTACATATCATCATTCAGTTAATGAATGTCGTCATTGTTTGTATGCAAAAATTATTCAAATGTGCACTTAAATTTTTACAATTGTGAGAAATCTCAAAAATGCACAATAGACAACGAAGCCATGCCAAGTCGCCGGTTGATCGCGCAAATTGTCCTGTATAGGAGAGAGTGCACGTGTCTTGATTGACCGCACACGCGCACACGCATGAACCGCGAGTAGCTTTTCTTCGGTCTATTGGCCTCATTTGTGTAGAACCATCTTAATTAGATTACCGCATCGCTGGTAAACTAAATTGGTAGCTCCGTAGTTCGATGTGTACAGAGATTCCTGAAGCTGCGTGCTTTCGAAATTTTCGATTAGACAGCTGTTCCCTATCTATTGTATAATCTATATATATATGTTTATTTTTAAATTGTCTATCACGAATTTCGATAAACGATAAATTCTGATGCAATATCGCTGATATATCGTATAGTAGGGGAAGTGAATTTAAATGATATATTGGATTTCGAACATTTTTTTAAATTAAATCCATATACTCGTTTAAATAAATTTAAGGTTATAAGAGAGAATGAGGATAAGACAGTAATACGAGCTGAATTTAAAATCGTAACTTTACGATGTGTTTCTGGAATTTTCTGCAGTTTATGAAAAGGATAGACAGAAATGACTGCGGCAATCGGAAGGGCTTACATTTTTATTTCAGATTTTAAAATAGAACCTTTTTTACTTAAAAGAAATTGTACCGATTTTTTTTTCGTTACATTTCATATATTTAATATAAGGACCTAATATACTATGAGGTATAGATAAATTTTATTTTGGGCCAATATAAATAAGTAGCTCATTTTAAGTTAAAAGAAATTTGTGTGTTGATTAATTTTTTTATCTTTTAATTCAACTAAATAAATATAAAACATTTTCATGTATATGTAATATTTATACTTCTTAAGAGCTATATTTATATACTATTAATATCATTGTTATTCATCTTTATCGCTTCTATTTGTTTTCTATTTTTTTTATCTTTCTTAAGGTGACATTCCATTAATACATTTTTCTTAATGTCAACACCTTTTCCCTCTTTTTTTATCTACATCTTATTTTTCAGCTCTCTTATACTGTATACGTGTGTAATCCGCTTTTACTGACCGAAGTTGATAGTGCCTATTGGATTTCCTTCTCATTTTCTTTCACTCTTTTCCTTTGATATAATATAAAATCAATCAAACCATAAATAACTTGCTTTTATGTACTAGATTTTAATCTCGAGTTATATTGCCTCTTGTTGTCAGAGTCAATCACTCTGTCTTATACGTTTTCTTTTTTACGAAAAAGAATATAACGTGGGAGTGGATAAATGAGAAGTTTATAAATGAAAATTACTTCTAATAATAAGTTTGGCCTTGATTATATTCGATATTCAATAAAATATTTCAAATCACAATATATGCGCAGTTTTGAAGTAATTATTTATTTACCCTCGAGTTATTAATTTTCAGTATGTATAGTACAAAATAACTTTGATAAAATGTAAAACTACGTAACTATACTATTATTAAATTAGTTATTTAAAACAAGAAAAAATTATAATTTTGAAAGTATTAAAAATTTTTAATCAAAAACCTTTACTGTTCTTGAATAAGAGCAATGTTTAAAAAACTTTGCTAATCGCATTGCTAGAATATTTCCTCAAAGAGATTTTAATTAAACTGCAATATTAAATGATATTAATCCATATATTTATAATGTGAATTTAATCTGCTTTAGAAATTATTTCTGCATGAATAATATCAGTAAGACGTTTCCATTAACATCTTTTATCATGTGAATATTTAATTTAGATTTCAATAAAGCTGGTAATAATTATGATAACAATGTAATTCCCAAGAGAATTTAAATAGTCTAAAATATGAGTGCAACTGATAGGGGTTTTAAAATCATTGTATCTTTTATTTGCACAAATGTTTTTTTTTTCTTTTTTTTCTTACTTTATTAAGAATTCTACTTATTCTCCAAGGGAGATGGCAATTTTAATAGAATTATCATTTATGAGCGCCATCTCTTAATTCCATCTTAAAAATTATAACTTATTCGTTTGACTGAAAAATGTGCTAATATTTGCAAGACCATTTCATTTCTAGTAAGGATTCAGCTCCGTTCAGTAAACTTGATTACGTAAATAAATTGAAATTGATATTTAGTGAGCATTTAATTATATTATTGACCGCAATTTAGTAGAGTGGATATAATATATTAAATATAATAATAGTGGTTCTAATAATGCATAATAATAATTATAATAATCAAAAACATTGTTTTAAAGTTAAGAAAAACTGAATTAGCGGGATGTAAAAAATTCGTACACTTCTGAGTATACACTATACATTATAATGTTAAGGTTTGAAACAGTCATTAAAAATTATTATGGAACGAGTATTTGCTTTTGTAAAGCTGACGTTAAAATAAGGAAGAACTATTCAAATCATAAATTTAATGAATTAAGTTAATAAGCTTAATATTACCGGTGATAAATTTTCATTAAACTAATATTTCACTGGCAGGCATAAACGTACTTTTCTTTCGTTAATGAAGCCTGGATTAAGCGAATTAATATTGAGAATATCTGAAATTTATATTCGAGCTTATTTTATGTACTTTTAAAATTCATTTTAAACCAATATAAATTTGATTATAAAGTCTTACTCGCGGACGTAGTTAAAAATGATACAAAATTTTGTTAATGCATTCCTAATTTCGTAATTAGTTGTACTTTTTAAAGCTTGATGCTAAGTATTTTTGTCGTTGTCATAAATAAGATTAAAATAGGTTTTAACTTTGCGCAACTTTAAAAAAAAAATCTGGCTGATGCACGTACGCCATTTACGTATCTCGAGCATTTAAGAGTTGTGTAATGAACGGGTAAACGTGTGAAATAGTTCGAGATGCAAAAAAAAAGGAAAGAAAAAGTTCCTAAGGAAAATTGCTGCCAACAAAAGAGCTTTCTTAAATTACTTTTTATTTTTACTTCATTGCATCAACACCTTCAACGCTGAAAACTTTTATCGCTCAATAATTATCTTGCAAAGTAACTCGGAGCCAGCGCGTGTAAAGGTAACTCGTGAAAAATCATTACAGCACGATTATAATGTGTAGAAAGTCATTTGTACAACATATATTATTACATAAAGCCAACAATGTGCAGAGCGCGAGCGAAAAATCTTGATAGTTTTTGTAGCGCGCTAAAAACGTCCGCAGCACTTTCTAAATTCAGATTGTAAATCACGATTTTAGTAATTGTGCAAATATTTTCGATGCGCGCCTGATAATTTGTAGTCTAATGCTCGCGAGAGCGCATTTATTCCACTTTCACTCGAAAATCGTTAACACGGCCACGGAAGTGCATTGCTGTCTCGCGAAATAGATCGACTGCCAACTCTTTGCATTCGCAGCAGACTAAAATATTCCTTTCAAACATACGTATACAGGCTGAATAAAGAAACAGTCCCTTCATTTATTTCCCCTCTTTTATACATCGGAAAAATTTCAATTCAAGTTCATGTAATACGATAAAAAGGTATACACGACGTCGTGCATCAAGTAGTAAAGTCAAACAGTCAGACACGCGTACGTATACACATGTGCCTGACAGATATGGCTTTCCATTAAGTTTTATGAGCTTTAACCGTGTTTTCTTTTTAACCTACAGCCCATCGAAGTGCAATTCTCTCTCTCTCTCTCTCTCTCTCTCTCTCTCTCTCTCTCACCGCGCACTACTTTAGCCGTAATTCCAACTAAGGGTGTGCGAGCTGTAAAAATTCTTTTTAATACCCGATATTCCATAAAGCGATATCAGTCTATACTCTCTCTCTCTCTTTCTCTGCCTCCCTTTCTATCTGAAAAATTGTTGTTGTATGGTTTTTACGACTGATTATTTTGCAGAGCGATAAGCGCAAGTTGACTTAGACAACTCAAATACCAAATTCAATTACGATCCGGGCAAACATTTGTATTGAATATTTGGGCGCTCGAGTGTGCGCGAGATGCGCGATGCTCTGTATGACGTCTCATTAATGCGGGATGGCGCTGACAAAGCCGGCGAAATGATTGCGATCGACGCAAACCTTCAAAATAAAGTTATACGAAGTATTCGAATTGTATATGATGTTGTTATCGAATGCAACATTGACTAATATCAGATTTTCTGCGAAGATTGTTTCCCAAACTTGATTGAATTTGAGTTTTAATTGAACTAACTTGTCTTACGTTTCTTGATTAACACGTTGCTTGAATTAACTATTATATAAATTCACGAACTTTATTGATTTGAAGGAGAAATTATTCCATCATAGAAAACTGACAGTTAAAATGGTACATATATGTATGTAATAAACAGTCCAAGTATTTCATAAATTAGAACGAGGTATCAACATCATCGTAACTTATTCATTCTTATCGTCATTCATAAACACGAAATGATTAATCGAAGTAAATAAGATTGCGCAACACCGCGATGTCTATCGCTGTATATAATTGATAAATACGACTAATTAGTTTATATATTCAGCGATTAAGAGATTAATTTATTGCATTCTAAATCTGCAGAGTGCGCGATATATATGCATTAAACTATTAATTCAAGAGTCCTTGCAGCGTATATTTATGCATAGATGCATATTAATATTGAAGAAAATTTTTGCTATTTCTCATGAATAAAAAAAAAATAAATAAATTGGATAATCAATGAAATAACAGGGTTTCATAAAAATAATAATTATAACTAACAATCAGTGTGCATTGTGGTTTATTGGATTGTTAATAGAGCGTGTGTTTCGCGAATTCGATATAATGAATAGTGATTAAATCTGCAATTTAGAGCTAGCAACGTTTATAACCAGACACACAAATACACGCACACACACACGCACCTGTCCTTGTTCTCAATAAGAGTGCATAATAAATATTTTTGTGAAACACTTTAATCTAAGCATCGATAAGCGCGAGGACGAAAGAAATGTGACGAACTAGAAGAAATTGAGCCCGTGCACACTCGGATCGTTAAAAAATCATATCGCCAAGCTTAAAAGCCTCTCCTCTAGCTCTCCGCTACCCCCCTCTCTCTCTTTCTTTCTCCCTCCTTCATAAAACACGCTCTGATAACTCGTCGCTTAAATACTCGTCTAAATCAAGATAATTTTTCAATCAACGCAACAACTTGTGCCACTATATATACATTAAACTCGCTTATGTGCCGCCTCTCTCACGGCTTCCGAGTTAATACTCAAATTTCAGGAATTTATATTTTTTTATCCACTTTTCGTGAAAATTTCGTTGGATATTGCTTATTAATTAAATCGCGATAAACCGTTAATTTTTTTAAAAGCATTTTTGTCTAACACTTTCTAAATTATGCGTCAAAAGTAGTGAAAGCTTGAACGACACGATTTTTCTTGATTATATTCTTTGGAATATTTTAGCTCCTTCCGGTTTTTTCAATCCTTATTAAATGGAGATAAATTAATGCTTTCATTTTTTTTAATTGCTTTGAAAAGTTGTATACATGAATTATAAATGTATTAAAATGATCGTAAAAAATGTTGCTCACCTTTTTCGATATACACATTATGGATAATAGGCGTATTATATTATTCTTGTTACTAAAACGATATTCTCAATATTGAATAGATATAAATGCAATACAGTTAAACGACGAAATAAATCTCAACGCTCGTGCATTGAAAACTATTAACCTGTTTGTCTATTTACCAATAGTTATATGAATAAGTTTCACACTAATGCTTGCCTCCAAAAGCGTTTCGCACATAGAAGACTGCCGTCCAATAAACTACGCAGTCTGTAGTTATTTATGAGAAAACTTGCTTCTCCTGTCAATTTGCATAAATCACTTATGTGAGAACTTGACCTGCGCAGGCTAATTTTAATATAATGTAATAGACAAAAGAGCTCGTCAGTCATTTATTCAGTACCACGCGCTTCATTAAATTTAATTATTTCTATAATATTCGGAAGAAAATAAGCTTTACTTTGTACCATAAAAGAAAATTAACAAAAATGTTCACACTATAATACTATATCATAACCAAAGAGTTATATCAATTCTAAATAAATATTTAGTTAAAATAATATTTCGTTCTGCCCTCAAAACAATAACTTTTCCCTTTCCTCGCTCATATCTCCCCGTTTCATCGTTTTCACCCAACCTAAAACTTGTGTCCCATGCTCTACAATCTCTACCGCAATAATCACGACGCTCAGAAGAACGCACAAATACACGCGTTAATCTTAACGATAGAGTCTGGCAAAGAGGAGGAGATAGGTCCTACACACGTCCGTACTGATTTCTTTTTGCGCCTATCTCATATCGGAAGTCGTAAGCCAAGAGTGTATACACGCGACTAGAGAGGAATAGGAAACGGGCCACAGACAATGTAATTCAGGGCTCGGGCTACTTATTACAGTTATCATTATCAGGCGAGAGGGTGATGCTGATGATGCTTAAGGCCAGCGGAGCGTGCAACTTGTGCGGGGGCCCAAAAAGAGAAGGGAAACTCGTAACGGTAAAGTGTCGAAAGACGTAGGAGGGATCGATGCTTCAATTTTTGCACTTGGATTTCTATATAGGACATTTTCGAGAGACCGGACGTAATTTTTGAAATAGTGCAGAACCTTCGATGATGTAATTTCAAGTTTCGCAAGTGAGACAGATTTGCGGTACTGTGAAACTACTGTCGATTGTTATTTTTGAAAAGTGTTCAAATTGGTTGTTGCAATACAAGTAATTAAGAAAGTGATGCTGTTTTTATTCTGGATGTATAGCTTTCATTACTTTCTTGCGAGACTTTATGAATACTCATTGAGATAAGAAGAGAGAGATTTAAATTCAAATTTCGAAATGAAAATTTTAACTTTCTTTTATTTAATATGTAAAAAAACAAAACGATCTTTCACTAATTTCTGATTAGTAGACATGCGCAGTTGAGCATTTAGTTTGAGGACTACTTTAAAGAGAACAGTCCGAGATTTTAGTCGTAATTGCTTTATATTATCTAGGTTAAAAACCGCATCTCAGAAGTTTTTCCTCTGTTCGAAAGATCAAATCCGCTATTCATTATATTTAATTGTATTGGTATTGATTTGTAATATTGGGTCATCATGCTGGAAGTGTACTTACGTCAGTGGAAATCGAGGCCCTGGAAACAATTGAAACTTTTTCTCTCATTGTTGTTGCAAAACAATTTTAGAAAATGGCAGATTATCGATTAATGTTTTTCTTTATTTCATCCAGACTTAATTCAAATTTACAGCTTAACTCCTTGGCTTTGATTTTCATTTTTGAATACAATTTAAAGATGTTTCAGTCAAGGCCTTTCGGATCAAATCAGATTAGCGTAAATCAATAATCGGTGACCTAAAAATACCAGATACTCCTTAAAAGATTAACGTTTCATTTCTAATTTAATTAATGTAATTATACAAAGCACTGATTTGATATTACAAGTATAAATTTATATTCCAACGCTATTTCGTTCAATAAAGAATCCAAGTATACGCAATGTCGATTATTATTCTTGTAATCATCGATTCAGAAAATCGACGTTTCACAATATACTTACGCAATCAGCATAGTAGTTTCCTGTAATATACTTCATAGCCACGTCAAATCCAGAATGTTAATAATCTTAACTAATGACCTTTCAAATATTAGAACATTTTCAGTCATGTATATATAAGGAAATCTTACAAGGCTCCATTCTTCGATCTGAGAGATTCGTTATACATGTAAGTGGATACTTTACAAATTCTACGTGTGATGCCAACAGGCATAAATACGAGCGTTAAGTATAATAAAATATGAAAAAATTGCGTAACTGCTTTACAACCCATAGAAATGTATAATATAAAAAGTGCTAAATTTGCGTTGCATAATAACTTGACACGGAATGTATTTCGTGACAATTATTTAGAATTCTCAATTGTATTTTACAATAGAATTCTCGTGCATTCCGTTTCTTCCAATACCCCATCGATCGAGCGAGAATTTGTCATTCAATTTCATTTGCGCATTCACTGGATTATTTGTGCAGATTCTCTTTTCTTTCCCGAAGCAAACAAAACTTTTATTGGTACAGCGAGCATAAATTTTAAAATTCCAAAGCTACAATAAGGTAAACATGTACAAAATTTGCAAAACAAATGATTTATTGATAAATGGAAAATTCTCTGCAATATTTAGCATATGAATTCGTCGATTGCCAAGGTTTTTGTCTACAACGACAATACGCAGGAGTAAATAAAGAACCGTGTAGAAAACACAATCTCTTACTCGAGCAAAATACAGAAAATTTAATGAATCTGTAACATCACATTTCACTTAGTTATTGTCTTTTTCCGTACAATTCCATTAAATATTACAATTACAAGTACAGTAATTTCTAAATCAAATTTAATTTTCTATTTCAGTCGTGTAATGCCTTCTAATACTACATCGATTGTCTTCATGAATCAGCAGAAAAAAGATCATCGTTTAATTTCTCGAAAGTGAACGCAGAAAAATGCAGGTCACGTCGAGTTTCCCTCTGAAAGATCTACCAGTCATTCTCGGGGTTTCTCTAATGAAATAAGACAGGATAAAATATTCACATTTCGTTCTTCAAACAGATTTTATTTTGTCAAAGTCCAAAATTAAATCTTTCATTATGTTCACAATGTTAATTTAAAATAACATTTTATGAAATATCTAAATTATAAATCAGATTATTAAATTAAATTAAAGCATAAATTGTATTAAATGCATATAACATTTCATTATTCATATAATTTAAATTAATTTAAAACCTTTCAATATATTTACTTCCAATATTGTACATTTTATATTAATCAATACATTAAGATTATTTGTTTATTTAATATAATTCAATGAATATAAAATTGATATCTCGCAGAATAATGCTAATACAAAATGTGGAAATAAAAAACTATAATAAAATACGATTTTTTGGAACATATGAAAGTAAAATTTGTTATTCGAAACTCCAGGATAGGAACGTCAGTTCCATTAAATTATCGGTTCAATTTTAGTTATATTTTAGCTTTGATTATTTTAATTTTGAGTTGACATGACCTGCGTTATTCCCACCCCTTCATGAATATTAATTTACTTTTCTTTGTTCGCGAATTTAAATAAGAAGCATATTTCCTTCATTGCAAATTCAGATAAAGCGGAATAAAGTTTTATAAAACACGTTATTGCAGCTCTTTCCATTCTTCATACTACAATCGAGATCAAATTTTACTACTACTTTATTATTTCTATTTCTTGACAGTACAAAAATATTTGTACGTATAAAATTGGCTTTTTTTATTTTGTCACCGTTATTAAAATGTCCCTGTTCAATAACCGACCTAGCATCGTCTATATAAAACGCTATTCAAACTAGGATAGTATGTAGCTGAACCATCAGATATAATATATTTCACGAATACTGAAAAATTCCGTTGCAAAATCCAGCTAGATAACTATGAATAAGCGCAAAAAGAATTAAATTTATGCAGGTTACAGAAACTAAACGAGCCACGTCTGCTATCTAGCAAAATCTATGTCCCCTATGCGCCATTCAACGTCGGTAGTTTTTAAGAGAAATCACGAAAAGCAGAATCAAGATTTGCCCCAACGAGGCTGTCATATCATCCGTGCACGCATCTCAATCAATTTAATTCCTCCCCCTGGCAACAACGACTGCACAATACAAATCAGCTGCGCAGAAAGGAAACATTGCAGGGAAAATATCAGTCCTGCGACATAAGCGAAATTCACCGTGTAAACTCATATATCGCTGGGTTGAGGGCGAGGAAGGGGAATAGTAATAAGAGTCGCGAATCACAAAGGGACGTGTAGAGAAGGAGAATCGAAATGCAGTCGGTGCAGCATCAGCAGGCAGCTTCCTCGATACGACGACCCTTCTCGGCTTTATTAAAAGCTACGATCGACAATGAGGGTGCAAACAACAACGTTGTAGCAGCCGAGGCGAAATGAGATACCTCACTAATGCGTTGTAGACAGATTTTTGGATTCCCCGTAGGCTGCGTGTAGGTCAACATGTCCTATTGATATTTTCAGTATGCTATTGGTTTGTATTTCCGATTCGTTAATAAAACATAGCGATGATTCTTAGAATAATGACAGTGAAGAAATTGAATGCATTCCGCAAGTCAATGTGGTTATTTATGAAACCTAATTGCAAATAATAATAATTATATTGACATTGATGTGTAATGATTAATGCGTAGAAAAGTATTCCTGTAATAGATGCAAGAGATTTTTTCAATAATAAGATTGTAATTCAAATTGTCATTTTTTTTTCTTTCAAAGACACATAAATCATTTTTCATCTTGAAAGACTAATTATTAAGATTTTAATTAATGAAACGCGGAATGTCTTGATTTCATAAGACTTGCGTAACCGATATTGAGCATATACTCTTTATAGTGTATTGATTACAAATATTATTATAATAGATAAGTATTGAATTAAGTATTAAACAATTTATTAAGTTTGAAGATGGAGTATAATTTCTAAATAAAAATTATGGACCTCAATTATTCTGAGCATGATCGTTATTAACAACTTTTTTTGTAACTGTTATAGAAAAAGAATTTCCAGGTGATATCAGAAAGCATCATAATACTTGATAAAAACATGCCAAGCTTTCCGCGCAGATTCTCTTTTGTTCGTACATCAACGCCAGATTTCAACGTCCTATTTAAACCCTGAATAGACAAAAAAAGTGAAAAAGTAGAGAGTACCGTCGCCACCTTTTTTTTCGATTCAGTTGCCTTGCACTTATATTCTCCGGGTAGCTCTTTGATGCTCTCTCGGGGCAAGTTGCACACCGCGGCAGCCCAAGTCTGCACTGAAATAATTTATACTTTCGCTGATTCATTAGGTCCGAGTCCATTATTGGCCTGCGATCCCTTTAATCAATTGCTCTTGCTCTGTACTTGCCCGGCACAGTCCTGTCGGTCTTCTGCTCGCGTCATATATATGTATACCCCTCTGGTACATATTCCATTAATGACGCGCTCTATACATCCTCTCTCTGTCTCTATTTTGTCCCCGCGGCTCGTTTTCCCACTCACTATGCTCAGAATGAGGTTTTAACTTTATGAAAGGACAGAAGTACTTGCGCTCGCATGTATATGTGTGTATCTACAGATACCCAATTTATTACTGTGTGTCGTTACGATTAAAGCTGCCCTCTGCTCGAGCTCTGGAGCAAAGGAAATATTACTGTACGCTGTGGGTAGGAGGAAGCAATTAAAGTAGTGAATTATGGAGATTTTTCTTCATTTCCAATTAAAAACTAAGTGCTCCGAATACATTTCAATAAAGGGCATTACTTAGTTGTCGAAGCGCTTTCAGGGGAGCGTACGACTTCCTCTTTGTGTTGAACGTTATAAAATTGATTTATCGTAAAGTCGAATAGACGCTTCATTGTTATTCTTTTTGCATAAAATCTTATTTCGGAATTTATCGGAACAGAAAGGAATACTATTACTTCTTTAAAGTGCAGCTCTACAGCTTTTCCAATGACTGTTGTAGTTCATTTTATATAATAATAAATTTAAAATGCACTTTCCCGAATAATAAATATGCAATGTACAAATGTAAACATGCTCGAATGCAATTAAAACACAATGTGAACAATGCAACAGTATAGCGATGTTCATAAAAATAAATCCAACACCAATTTATTATTTTCGTCTACTATGCTCTCATGTACAAACAAAAAGCAGACTCAATGTACCGATTCGCAAAACTACCGTGTGCTACACAATTTCAACATCAATGTTAACTACACTATCGTTACATAAATTTATTATTTAATCCATCGCGCGAGAACATAGCAATTAAATTACGTATACCGCATTTAATTTACTCTTGTGCAAACGAAATCTAATTAACGTCAAGCGCAAGACAAACATTGTTTCGAATTCTTCAATAATGATTAATGAATCATTATAAATCAGAAGACTTTAACGAACTCTATTCTCTCTCTCTCTCTCTCTCTCTTCCTCTCTCGGAAAAAGAAGGAACTCCCCAGAATCGCACGCAAATCTTCGGCTGTAATTACCTTCGCCAGGCTCCAAGGTATACATATACGTTCGCGATATACATATCGTGGGAAGTGACGTTTTGTAACTCGTCAAACTCGTTAATTCCCACAGGCCCATCGTTTACTACTCCACTAATCGTGAACAAGAGGAGGAAGATTTGCCTGTTCAGAGCGCGAGAAAAGCGAAAAAGAAACTTTGTCTTAATTAATGTCTCGTTCCAGCAAAGTCTATATTAGAAACAATGCGTCGATTATCAGCAATGATTTCGTTCGGTGTTCTTACCCCACTGCTCATTCTCCTGCTTCAAATTAACTTAATTTGGTTGAATTCTTGACCGTGCTGCAATGTTCGGTTGAGTCACAAACAATTAGTAAATTATATAGTTTCTCAATCTTCCTTCCCAATCATTCTTCAAGCAGTAATATTCTTCGGATTTCGTACACTTCACTAAAAATCCTTTGATGTGAAGATCTCCCCCAGCACCAGAGGCATCTCAATCGAACGAAAAGAATCAGCAGCTGTCTCGATGTGGCAAAATCGTCGGAGATCTATCTTTCGGGGTGGTCCTGGATGCTCATTTTCCACAAGTTCCCCTTTCAAAAAATGAGAGAGGGAGAGAAAGAGAGAGAGAAGGGGAAACCCGATCGTCTGCATGCACAAAAGAAAAGAAACGCTTGCGAGGAAGAAGAAGAAAGATGGACGAGCGCTCCTCCACTCTCTTCCATCGTCTCGACATTTGCATGAGCTCGCGTCTGCCTCCTTTAACAATAAATACCTTGGAGGAAACTAAGTGGTGTGTATAAGACAAAAGAAAGATAGAAGACGCTCGAATAAAAAAGGGAGAGAGAGAGAGAGCAAGCCATGTCCTCGTCATTTAGGAGATTGCATCTCTTTGTCTCGCAGTAGACCTTTGGCTGTGTACTCTGTGGCAAAGATTGTCGCTTCTGTTTGGCGCCCGCTACATGCTCTTTTTGTGCGCCCATTCAATGCACAATTTTAGATGAATGTGCATAGTGGGATATAAAAACAGTTGTTGATGAACTGATTCAATCAAAATGATTGGTGCTCACAAGGTGGGTATAGTACAGAAAATCTTGGGATCTTGAAGTGTAAAATCCGTACAGGACGATTAAAGCGTATCTTTCAATGCAAATGGTTCTGGCGCCGATCAAGGGTCTATATTCGCTGTAAGTACAATTATCAGTGTGAGATGGTGGTACGAGTGAGAAGGGTGCGCTAGCTGCTGTAGCCACGTGGCATTATGCACTCGGCACTGTAGGGCACGAGAGTGCATCGATAAAGCCCGAGGTCGGTCACCGATTTGGGCCGTAACCTCTACTCACGGAAGAGCATGGGTATACCTTTCTGTGCGAGAGAGAGAGAGAGAGAGAGAGCAGGATAGGGAATGGTAGGATGCTATATAGCAGCAGCAACGAGCTTTCACGCCGGATGCCGGAGGCAAGTTCCACTGGTAGACCGCAACCCTGGAAACAGGCGCCTTCCCGGTCTCTTTCTCTCTCTCTCTCACACACACACACTCCCTCTTGTGTACCAAGACAGACGATGACAGGGGCAAGGAGGGGTTGTAGGGAGAGACGAGGATTTGCACTTGTTGCTTCGGCCACTCGGCTTCCACGAGGGAAGACAACTTTGGCACCCTCGCCCGGAGACGAGGATCATCATTGTCTCGTGAGCCGGGGTCTACGTGCAGCCTGTGGCAAAGAGAGAGAGAAAAAAAGTGGACGAGGAAACATTCTATATATAGCTGCTCGTTAAGGTGGCTGCTCTCTGCACTGCTGCTGGAATTTTATTATGTAGTCCTCTGGTTTTTAGGTAGAGGACCCTTCCTCGAGACTCCGTTGGAGTGTTCAGCTTTTTTGACGAAGGATGGGAGTAAAGTTTTTTCGTTGAGGACGGGTTAGAAATGCTTTGAAAAGTGATATTACTGGAGAATGGCTATTATAGATGTTGTGTAAGCTGGACAAGATGCTTGTGATTGGTTTTCTTTTTGTTGGAATAAAATGTCATCTCTTTAGCGATTGCAAATACTCGTTTTTATAAGTCAAATTATGTAGCGTGAAACATTGCCATTGATGCGAACATTTTCTATTTACGACAAGTTGTTTTAGTGGTAGCTCTAAAAAAAAAGTGCTATAATATTTACTGTTACATTTCACGTACTCTGTACCAATTATTTTTTATGAAACAAAATACAAAACATATTGTAAAAAAAAATAAAAACGTACATACACTTAAAATATCGCAATTGAAAATAACAGCAATTTTAAAAAGTTGTCGACTTTTATTGCTGTACTGCATTTCATGCCGATATAATTTTATTTAAAAAATTGTTCATTGTCCAATCAGTCGTTCGAATTTTATATATGCACATAACGAGCTTTCGTTCAATTTAATGATCCATTTACATTTAATTCTGTTATTTGTTCAACATTACTTTGTTGACAAGCAATTAAACTAAAAGTTCATCTCGGAATGGAGCAAACAGTTTTTTCCAAATAATGTATACTCAGTTGATTTTATAATACGATATTTATTGCTGTAAAAAAGCTTAATTGACTTTGATAATTAAGTTTGATCATAGCTCGTGGAGGCAGCCTTCATAACATCCCCTTCCTAGTTCACTTTCCAGCGAATAGTCTACCTTGATTACATATTTTTTAATGCTAGTCGCGAGTTCGTAATATTATTTGCCATAAAATTCTGCTTTGCTCGCGAGCTTTTAAATTACTTTTCTCATTAATTCTGTACATGATAAATGCATCGACTACACTTTTCGTACAAATGAAAAATACATTTTTCAGTGCAAAAATTTTCTCCATCTACTTTGAAAAAAAAGGACTCGGAATTGCAGTAATTTTGTATGGACATTACGTACAATATTTATTAAAAATATTTAAAATAAATATATAAAATTGATTGTTCAATATTTTAGAATAAGATATTATTATCTGTATACTTTATAGTAATTTATTAATTGTGCAATGTCATATTTTAAGTATACTTATATTATTTTATAAAATAACACATATTTCTCATCGTATTTAGATGACATATCTCCTCTATTTATCCTCATATTTTCTTTTTTGTAATTTCAAGTTTACCGTAGTTTACGTAAAAATACCATTTTATATTTTAAGTAAATTTAACGTATACATAGACGAGATTGATGATACGAATGTAAAAACAAATTACTACTTATGAATATCAAATCACCTAGGAGGCAAAAATTATAACTTGATCAAAAAACTTATGTAATAAAATAAAGAATTAGGTGAACGGAAGGTCACCCATGCATTATTCACGTAAAATAAGATCTTAGTCATCGTATTAGATACGATTATATGTTTATTACAATTGCAAATAATCTCTTTATTGCAATATCTTTGATCATTATTTTTCTCATTCGCACAAAAAATAAATTGTTTTTGTATGTTTGTGAATAATTAGCTTTATGGAACTTTATTAAATACAGTTTTTATGAAAATATTGTTAAAATTTGCACTTATTGTTGTGAACATGTGCATTCAGGTTTTAACATGCTGCAAACTGATAACAATACTTAGATGTATATATACTGACGTAGTACATTTTGTAGTACATACTGCGTATGTAATATACACAGATGTTGTACATTTAAATTCTTGAATTTTTTGTGCTTCATATAATTAAAGTTTTTTAATTACATCGAATATAACTTTTCTCGTCAACTGCATAATGTAGAATATTCAATTAATAGTAACTAATTGAACATTTTATACATTTTACTGCTGCAGCATTATAAAGTTTTAATAATTTTATTCGACAAATTTAAAATATAAAAGTTTGTAATAAATTTTTAAATGAAATTTATTATTACTCTCGAAATTATATTACAGAAATATGGTGCCTCGTATAATTAAATAATTTATATTGAAAAATATGGAAAGGGTGAATTATTTAAATACATTATAATTAGATCATTATTTTTATGAAGCAAGTGTATTATGAAAATTTTATGGAATACTTCAAAATTTTCGAGCTATTTAGAAGCTTGTTTTGACTATGTAATGAAAATTTTAATAATGCCGGGGTAGAGAGAATTTTCCATTTTCATGTAATAAAAGTTAACGAACTTAACTTGATTTCAGTACAAAAAAAATCTTCAATAAGTATATCCAACCAAAAACATCTAATGCCGTTCCATCAGCTTTTTTTCTTTTATATAACCAAACTTCACATAAATATATACACACTCATTCTAAATTTTCCATCTATATTCTCATAGCGAATTTTGAAGCGAAAAGAAAGAAAATGTTTGAAACCAAATAAGCATTTGTAATTTTTAACTAAATGAAGTGAAAGGGAATATTCAACTGAATCTAAATGAATTTCTTTAAATTACGTGTTGCATTCATGTAACTTGTACACAAAAGAAATCAATAATTTCTATGAATTTGTTCCCAAAATCTAATTTCGTTCAAAAGTAATGACGCGTATTTGCAAGTGACACAAGGTTTTTTTTTATATCGATCAATAAGATAATTATTTTTAATTTATACCGCTATACCTCCTTGACTGTCTTTTACTCCACGAAATAACACATAAAACTTTTCTAATATAAATTTTGAATACATTACACTCTGGTAATTGCTTTTCAGCATTTCGTTTGTAATATAGAATTTCCAAACTAAGGCCGTGGTGCGTTCTTCTCTCCCCCTCGACGCACATTCGTTTTGACTTGCATGCATAATCTAGCCACATAATAACTTATGAATATAGTAAATACACTCGGTCTGGAAATTGACGTCGTTTTGATTTATTTGTTAAATTTCATATTTCGAATCCGATGATTCATCGGAGACGAAGCGCATAAACCCATTCAGCACTGCGAACAATAATGTTTTATAATCCACTCTTTATTTTTATCCGTTAATAAACATGCCTCTATTGTAACGTGGGTATGCAAAAGGCCGTTTCTTCATTTGTTCGTGTTTCTTACGAATCCGATAATTATCAATAACAAACGCGCGATGGGGAAGAGGGGAGGGCAGGACGGAGGGGGGGGGGGAGAAGAGAATACAAACAGCGTGTAATTACAATTGTTTTCATCGAGTCTCTTTTATACAACGATTGTGCAATCTAAATACCGCGAGGTTAAAACAATGAAACCTCTGCTACAGAGCCGACGCACAAGTTTTCTCCTTAAAACCAAACACTTTCCAAAGGCGATGAGGTTACACGCCGTATATAAAACTCCCCTTCCACCGAAATTCCTACTTCCAATTATTCCATTATTTTAGAGCTTACGCAACGCTTTGCTCGCCCGAACAATTTATAATCCACGGAGAGAAGAGGAGAGAGAAAAGAATTCAGAAGATGATGCACTCACACACACACACACACACACATACACTTTTGCATGGGCAATATACTTACGTAAGTTACATCATAATGTGTACCCACATATTATGGTTATTCATGCACTTAAAATTACATAAATTGCCATTCATTTTACATGTATATACGCGCGAGCGGGTGCATACATTACAATTGAAATCGCATGAATCACGGGAGACTCCGAACCGCTCGAGCTTGTGCCATCGCACACACACACTCAGACACACACACACACACACACACACACATACGCACAAGAGCGTTATTATTATGTGACAAGGCAATCTTTTTTTTTTTCACAACCTCTTTTTCTCCATGTGGTGGTTTCTTTTCGTACGGGTCGCGTAAGAAAAAGATGAGGATTTGTTGAAAAACTGCATGTGAGCGCTGGTTTGTCAACGCGAATAATGCGAAAAAAGAACAAAGAAAGAATTATTGCCTTATTCAATGAAAAAAAATTCTTTCATTACTGAGTCGATGTGTAAACAGGTGTCGAGAGACACAGTCTATAAACAATATTAGTAACGACCGGTGACGCGTAATAAATTAGAAACCAACGACTTGAGCTTTTTAAGTAAACATGCATTTTTCAGAATCCATCATCGTATTTTTCAAAAAAAAAAAATTAAAAGTAAAAGATGACTGTAAAATATAAAAGTTACGATGATAGGATAACTGTTAAAATAAATATTTTAGATAATTCGAAACAATGCAATTGTTATTCTATTATAAATCCGTTAATAATAATGTGTGTCGCTGCAAGTCTGGAAAACTAATTAAATGCTCTTCTGTTTATTGGTTATCTGATCGGTTATGTGTGCTGGTGTGCACGAAGGAATAATCATTACGCACACATCCCATTAACCGAAACAATTTATAATTACTTTTATGCTATAATGTTATAAAAATGTCGAGGGAGTTTGTTCTCTCTTGCGCGCGCGCAAGTGCAATTTAAAATATAAAGTTTGATGAATAGTGGACCGCAGCAGCCCTGAGAATACGCGTTTAATCTCGAACCGCTAAATAACTGAAATACTTTTAAGAAAATTATGAGTTCATCCCTGAAACTACTCGCTTATTAAAATAAATTGTAAGCTAATTTATGGCAGAAATTTCAATCTGAAATTCAGCATCTCCGCGCGGAACGAAAGCAAAAAGGAAGTGGATGAGAGAGGAAGAGAGAGAGAGAGAGAGAGAAGAGTTGATGTATAAAAAAGATGGGATGAGAGAAAAAAAAAGGACGAGGAGGTGGAGAAGGAGACGAGAGAGAAAGAGTCGCAGTTTCACGACAAGATTTCGTAATTGCACAAAAAAGTCCTGAGCTTTTTGCAAACTTCCTTATTTACGTCTGCAGCCCTTTTTCTCATTATCCCTTTTGCCTAATCCCATTCAGCCAGCGAATTGACAAAACAAGAACAAAGGAGATGAAAGAGAGAGAGAGAGAGAGAGAGAGAGAGAGAGAGAGAGAGAGAGGAGAAGAGGAAATGAAAGAGGAGGGCAGAAGAGGGAATTTAATCTTTTTTCTCTCTTCTTCTTCAACTGCTAAAATAACAAGATAAGCAAATGCTTTGATAGTATTAATGAGATGCTTGCGCCGAACAAAGAGAGACGCACAAAGAAAAAACATATTACCCTCTTCTAATGCTAACGAGTAATTCCCTACATAATTTCGTGATAAATCATTGCAGGTAAGTGGAAAATATCATTAGGAATTACATGCAGTCTGCAACTTTTGTATGCGCAGACAGATTAATACCCAAGCTTTTATTAATAACCGCGTGCTTAACATTTTTTCAATTCCACGAAAATTTGTATAATGAAGGAAAATTAATGTTTTCAGACATTCGAAAAGTTTTTAACGGCCCGGTAAAAGTCTGGTTCAAGTGCTTTATAAAGATATAATTTAATATTGTAGTTTGCGTACAAAATTTATTCGACGATCTGTAATTTTCTTTTACGCACGCGAGATCCGCTTTCGTTTTACGATCGCGCCGAGCGTTTATAAGTTACGCGCTTTTACGGGCATTTAATTGATTCCCCAAGAATTTTCACCTTTCCAATACCTGCGTGTATAATGTTTCTCTCCCACTTTTTAAACAAGCGATAATCGATGTACTTGCATCAACTTTTCTCGATCGAAAAATTGCTGATAAGAGAGAAACATATTCAAAATATGGCTGATGAATTTTGACGACAATGTAACTAGGAAAAAAGTCAGTGGAATAACAGGCTGCCCGTATGCACACTAACGACTATTTGACAAACTCGTTTTTCAGTCACGGAGAGATGCGAAGAGAAGCGAAGGAGAGAAAAAAGAGGGATATACCGGGAGAGCTGCTCGATTCTTCTGGAGGGATAAAAGAAAAATGAGTCGTGTATAGTATAGCTCTCGGAGACTTGATCGAATGTGGCCAGCTGGCTAAGAAAAAGGACCGGACAGATAAAGTTAGAACTTGGGGGCATAGAGACAGGGAGACGGACTGTGTCGAAATGTCAATGTCGAAATGAATGATGAAGTATATAGTAATTGAAAATATCGGAAAGCTATTCTACTGTCGTTTGATGAAATTGTAGGGGGTTGGTCTATATTTTTGTGCTGTCGGACATTCGGAATGCATTGATACGTCGGCAACGAGGAGGGGGAGGAGGCGATGCAAACGGAAAGGCCGACGCGACGTCATTAATCAGATTTTAATTAAAATCTGGTCCGGTCATAATGTATTCGCGTATACGAGCTGCAGCGATGAAAGAATCAAACGATTTTTCAAAATAGAATTCCGGAATTGTTGTGTGCGATTCCGATAGATAAATATATTGACGTAGTCGCCAGAAACTTATTAGCCATCTTTCGGATATGCAGATTTACGCGCGTTTGTATATACGCTGTGGAAATTATAAACGAAAATCAAACGCGAAATGGTATGAAACGAGTGTGCACAAATTAGTTTCGATATTGATACTTTGATTATAATATAAGAGTATGAAATAATCGCGCGCCGTATCATTTTATGAGAGCTGTTAAATTCAAAAGCATTTTAGAAATTACGAATTTCTACTCGACTGCTTATTAGCTCGCATTATATATATACGCTATTTTTCGCTAAAGTAAAATTAAACCAAACGTTATTATTGCACACTAATTAGCATATACCTTCGGCGAAATGCATGAAAAGATAATTCGCATTATCCGGTATGTATCTTAATATTAAAATAATATCCAAGAACTGCCGCTGTGTATACATAATTTATCCGGCATTATTGTCGTCGTGTATCGCACAATGTGTGTACAAGTACAAGAGAACCTTTCCCGCGCGTCTGCGTACAACGACAAAGAAGCTGCGCTGAGCTGCATCATGCGTAATTTACGTGCGTTTAAATTGTAATGGCTCTCGAGGTATACATTAGTCATCAGCCGCTTTTATATGTACGAATGATATAGATAAGAATCGATACGAGTGCTTACGTGTGTACGCGAACGCGGTTTGATCCTCGCAGTTTGTAAGTAAATCATAACGCCTGCTATTATTTCACAAGTGTACAGTAGTTCTGTGTGATTCGCATCTGTTAGTAGCCCAAGTACTTTTCTAGAACGATCAATTTTAATTATACCTTTTCTTCTTGTATGGAATTCTGGCAGTAATTTTATGTATAGATCCGTCACTATCTTTTACGCCAGAGTTGCCCGTCTGAACCTTCAATCTCGTAATACTTGTCGCGCATGGCTGAGCAAATTAATTGCTAAACTAGATGTATATTCGCGAAAAGTAAAGTCTGTTTGATAACTGAAACTAAATTTCGCCTCCTAAGTAGCAAAGTTTGTTTATTAACTCTCTTGTGCAGAAAGCCGAGTTAACTCACCTAAAATATACGCCTTCCACGTGTATATAACTCAAGAGTGAGAAAATTAAAGAATTAAACTTGTACCTTCGCGTATATACTCGTATTATATCGGCGATTCCGGCTCAGCAGAGCGAGCGAGATAATTTTCTTCCTATAATCAAACAAAATGTCACTTTTTCAACTTGCTAGTACTTTTATCAACTTTTTTCATTAATAGTCAGAGCTTAATATTTTAGTTTTTGATAATGGAAAACATTTGTCAATCGTCGAACTGCTCACTCGATGCAAATACACCTTTGACACTACAAGGGGTTAGGGTGCATATTTTATTTCATCTTGTCCTTTATAGCTATGGAGATTGGTATATTCAATTGCTTCATTGGCTAGGGAATACCTAATGTATAAAAAGAAAAATTTTATATAGCTATTGTAATTTATAGTTAATTCAATTTAATATTTTGGTCTGCTTGAAATAAAACCAATAGCAATAGACGTTTCAACCATATATTTTTTCTCGGTTCGTGATATACAATCGAAAATATCCAACAGCTGCTGAACAAAAAGTAGTAATTCTCTATATTACGCCTACTCCAAGCCTGATCACGCGAGAATTTGAAAATCGATCGCATCACAAAAAAGTGCACTTCCCTTATTATCACGCGACGCGGTGCAAAAATTCTCCGGAAAAATATACATCGATGCGGCATCGCTCGCGAGGATATATAAAAAAGGCCTTGCAGCTGAAGGCATCGATGAATAAAAAAAAGCAGAGTTATAGAGAGCAGCAAAGAAGAGGCTATAAAAGACAGAGAGAGAACGAATCCGAAAACAAGGGAGAGAATTAAAAAAGGGCTCGCACGCAAAAGGAAGACAATAAAACTGCAAAAAAAGTTCGAAAAACACGTATGGAAGTGGCTGGTGGTAGTGGTAGTGGTAGTGCGCGGGAGAAGGAGAGAGAGAGAGAGAGAGATAAAGAGGATTGCAAAAAAGGGAAGCGTACACGTACATCAATCTTTGACGGGATGATTTACGCGGCGGCCATCAATTCCAGAATAACTCGGTAATAACTCGGCTCTTTCCCTCCCTTTCTACCCTTTCCCCTCCCCCCCCCCCGCCTTCCTTCCATCCTCCCTTCCTTTCTCTCTTCCTACGACCTGTTAGAGTATCTATACCTATACATCGTATATATGCGCTAGCGTCTGTCGCGTCTTGTTAGTTTGTATATCCCAGCGCGAGCTTGTGTAAAAGGACAAAAGAAAAGGATATGCAGGAGGAATATAATAGCAGAAAAGTATATACGCAGGACGAATAAATAGGAAGGGTGGAGAGAAACTTTGTGTGCGCGGCGGCTGGCTATCTCGCTCCAAAATCCAACATATATTTGCCAAAGTGCGCCTGATGCAGTACTTCGTCAATACCGTGCGCACCTGTCGCTTATCGCCCTCCGGACTGTTGCGTTCTCTCGCTTATTACATTAATTCTCGACGGAACGCGTTTCCATCTTATTTCAGTTATCCTTCGATTAGACGAATGCTGTCTTCCGTAACTGACCACATGTTCGGTGAAATGATATCGGATCGCATCGAGAGTGTTCTTTTTCTTTTGCTCTCTCGTGGAAAACTGTCATCGCGAGTACAGCATCGCATCTCGCATTCTTAATACGGTATATTCCGCGTGATATATTTCGCGGACTGTTTATCCGGGGTGAATTTCGAACGTAGCTGATGGTTTATGCGCACGCCAATTCTTTTTATTGCGCGATATGCATCGGAAGTTTTCGAGCGTACCACTACTTTTATTTTTTTCCAAAAAATATAAATCGTTCTTTATGTCCGTGCAGAATCTCATCCCGCGAATATTGTATTTGCAAATTGAAATTTATACACGCACGCGAATTAATTTCTTTTACGAACGGTTTCAATTATTGTAAATCAATGGTATAACGTCTGTACACAGTGTACGCCAAAGTACCTATGCCGCTTGTATATTAAATTGCGAATATCCTATAACGTTTTCATTCGAATTTTTCCCCTGTACATATTGAAAACTAACATTATTAACAATGACCGTGACTAGAAAATTCATTTCGAGTCAATGTTACGTGTGTACAGCAGCCCCCATCCCACGCGCAAAATTCGAAGGCAAGCTAGAGAGCTTTTCGAGTGCATGCGTGTATATGTATATATATATATATATATGTACGCCAGACACATGCATGTGTACGCGGAGTAAAATGCGCGTATATAGCTGGAGTTGAATCCAATCGATTTTCACATTACACGGCCGCCTCGACTACATCCTCTCAGCTGTAGTTCGCCGATATTATTACGATAAATAATATAAATGATTTATATTCATTATCGCTACAATGCATCAAGATGGCATTAAATATCTAAAATATTAAATAGTTGATAACAAGCATTACACGCAACTCGATCTATAATATATGTATGAATTTATGAAGGGGGGCATAGTATAGAGTGACATTTAAAACTTTTATGTTATTGATCGATGTTTATAAATTTTCTTCGATGTTCAACATTCATCGTTTGTAAAATAGCAAGTTTGTGCGAACCATTGAAACCTCTACGTATATAAACGTATGTAAATTTATTTATAAAAATATACAAATCAATCACAACTTATATGTTCACTGATAGAATTTCAGAAATCACGATTAATACAGGTATATCGACACATATCACCCATATTTTCAATTCCACTTCCCTTCGTCGAAAATCTCATTCAAGGCCAGAAGTTTTGACGCCGAGCATCCAAACCGCGCGCACAGCCGTATTAATAAATTCTCCGAAATTACAGTTCTAAAAAGCTTGTACACGCCGATAAATTTTAAACTTAAAAATTGCTAAACGCTCGTGACTCGCGGCAGTAGCAGCAGCAGCAGCAGCAGCAGCAGCAGCAGTAACACACATAACCAAAACCATTCGAGACGTGTACACACGGCAGTAGTTTTACAATCAATCACGTCACTGCTCGGGCCCCGGCGCCATGCATCACGAAAAGTTCAAGAATGGCACAAGTTTTGACATGGCCTCTACAGCTGCATACACACACACACACACACACACACACACGCGCACGCGCGCGCGCGCGCACTGCCCTGCAAGATTTTTCTCTCCCGCTACTATTTATTATTCCAAGTCGAAGAAATTCCGCAACGCAGCTAATAATGACCACTAAACAAAAAACCAAAGTACACATACATAAGGAAAACGAGCGCTGAAGAAGAAAACTAATATATCTCGCGCCAACAGCTCGCAAATACGCAATTATCATACTCAATTCCATTAGCCTTAATTACACGTATCTCTCTCGCTCTCTCTCTCTCTCTGTCTCTCTCGCTCAACGCGGCGTTATATACACCGCACGGTGTTGCATAAAAAATTAATTGAACAGTTAGCGGCGTTGGGTTGAATCTCTCTCCCTGACAATTTCATGGCCTGTCGGGCAGCGCCAGTGCAGCAGTAGCGCTACCACGGAGCTTTAATAACTATTACACGCTCAAAGTTTTACAAAGTAATTGAAAATGAAAATATCGACGCCGGTATATAGCCGTGCACGTGTATGTACGTAGTGTCTATGGGAAATTTACACGTTCGCTGCACCGCTCGGAATTAACAATGATAATTAACGCTTAGTTCTAACCGGCGCGCGACAGATAATTTACACGTGTGTAATATAGACTCGCTGAAAGCGGAAAGCCACATGTACCTATGGCAGCGTTGTTATTATATTTAGTGCTGCGACTCGTTGACGAACTGTATAACTGTGTGCAGGTGTGTGCAACTATTGCTCGAGTGCATTGCTGCAGGAGTCTCCGCGGCACTGTATAAACTCGTTGGCGTTGCGTATGCGCATGTAAAATCATTGGGAACGATCGAGAATGAGAGACAGAGAGAGAGAGAGAGTAGACTCGCTGTGTATAACCGAATTCGGTTATGGTGATACGATGCATTAATTTGCCATTGGTCCCGCGTCGAGTGCAAGTATATACATACATGATGGCTGGAAATTTATATTTCGAAAATGGGATTTGGTATGTTTATGGTCGTCTGTATAGTGACTCGCTGCGAGTCAATTGGCTGACACTACACGCGATTGTTAGATTGGCCCCTTCAACCTTTGATAAATATTAATTTGCCCCTCATTATATAAATTGCTTTTTCAACGATTTTGTAGGTAATGTGTAATATTGTTGCCAGGCGTTTAGTTAGTCGGGTTGTTCCCGCGACATCTTGCGACGCGCGGAGAATAAAATCGCGTGTGACGCTGGCGTGGGGAGAGGAAGAGGGAGGCTTTTCAAATTTGTGATTTATCGCGCGAGCACTTGTCACGCGCGCGTGCGTGTACAGGAAAAATTATTGCCGCGCGCAGTCTCGCTGTATTCCAGAGAGAGAGAGGAGCTCTCCCCGTGAAATGGCCACTTAGCCAAGATTATTACTCGACTTGGAGTAATGTGGACAAATTGTTCTAAACTCTGTCTAATAAATGCGGATAATTTATGGGTTATGCCATGTGTGCGAGGTACATGGATGGAGTTGTTAAATCATATCTACGCTAAAGAGATGGCCGTTACCAGTGTGTGCGGATGATATGATTATTGCAAATTTTAACAATTTCGGGCTGCGCGGACGTGAAAAACAATGATTACCTGTTATTGCGTATCTTTATGTACCCGTAATAAATATTTTATATGGCTTACATTAATCCAATTTATAGCATTTTCTCCATATATTAATTTATACTTCGAAGCCATGAAACTTTAGTGCATAAAATCAATTTTAGTTTTAATTAGTGATAAAAAAGACGCGAGTTTATGAATATTTTATTCGCTTTATTATTAAATAGATTCGGCTGTATTTTTATGCCCTCATTAAATAGCTATAATATTAATTACTTCCTTTTTATGTGGCTCACTTGTACGATAAACTCTAATTATACTTAATGCGAATCGCTTATATGTATAAAGCATCACGTTAATAATATAAATGATGTTTTCAATATCTTATATTCCTAGATACACATAAATACATTTAATCAATAATTTATTAAAAGCCTTTCAGCTGAATTAATATTTGAATACGAGATCGTTTAATATATATTATCCGATGCTAATATTGTTTTAAAAAGAAGATTTTAATTAATTGTGAAAGGATTTTAACTGATTTGTGTCTATTGAATTTTCATATAATGAAAATTCATATTATTATACTGCCAATTTCCCGTTTTAATAAATATAAACAATAGTGATAATATATATATTCCGCTTAAATAATTGAAATTAATAATTGATATATTTTTTATACCCGCAGCTTATATAATATTAAACTAATAATATCTTCTTATTTGCTTGTTACAGGTGAGTTCAAAAACCTCTTCATATTTTGCTATTGGTAGTGTAAGTTCACCTTCTACATAAATCCATTTATTTATAAAAGAAAATTCAGAAACTACAATTTATTTTTGACATAGTTTCCGCTATCTTCCTCTTGCAACATGATACACTCGAACCTTCTTAAATTATTAATTATTTTGTCAATGAAGTATTCATTAAGTTTTATAAACAATTTCGTTGAACACAGTATGTCCTTTTAAAATAAATGATTCAATGTACCATAGCATTGGCAAACGAGAACAAAAACGTCGATTCATTAATCAAGCTACTACATAAAGTGTTAATTTTTAATACGGTTTCTTTCGACCGCATCGCGTTTTTCCCACTAAACCATTCGCAAAAAGTGCTATTTGCAATTAGCGTAATTTATATGTTCGCTACGCGCGCATGAAGTCGTGCAATTTACAAGTAAACGCGCACACTTTCCGTTTCCCCGCGTACACTTGTTAAACAATTACAGTCGTGCTTTATTTTTAAGCGTGAAATAGTGAAAAATTTGAATGCGCACGCATTATATACATCGAATGCTCGCGCGAGCATAAACCCAAATGGGAACATCTTTTTTTAAATGAAATTGTACATTTGCAGCGAGAGATATCACAAGACTCGCGAGAGCTGTACGTTGAACTCGGCGGTTTCAGAATCTGCACTCGCACGCGCGCGCGCACGGGATGTAAAAAATAAAGGGCCGACTACTAAAAAAAAAGTGTCTGCTCGTGGAGAATTACGAAAATCGGTGACACGAGCGCCAGTTTGTCTGGTTGGCGCATGCATATTTCATGAATTCAATGAAGAGTTTAATTGTTCTTGTAAATTATACGAGCTTCCGAGCGTATGAATTTTATGCCCCCGCGTTCTATTCGTCCCACTTTATTGTGTATGTGACATTTTAATTAATTTCCATATATACCCTTTCGTACGGCTTTGATATTATTCACAAGATCAAGTCCATGCACCCGTTGGTTGGTCGGAAATTTTTTTTGCTGCTTTACAAAATTATCAAGCAAGTGAACAATTGCGCGCTGCGGATTCAGTTTTTTTTGTTTTTTTTTGTTTTTTTTTGACAAATCGATTTTGCCATTATAATTTGTTTTCTGCGCTGACGTTAAAAATGTATATATACGCGAGACTGTTTATATTGGCTTCAGACTCCAAGCGCAGTTCTTGTTCAGTCGCACAATATACCGAACAATGAAAGTTGAAAATCATACATTTTCCACTTTTATAAATATACGCCTTTAATAATCGATAATTACGCCAATATTGATATTTTATTCCGCTGCGATAACTTTTTTTTCATTGCTAATAAAGTGCTTACTAATTACAGCTATGAATTAAATTCGTAACCTCTATAATATTACTTTGTGAATAAAAAGTTTCCAAATAGAATTAGCTGATTACACATTATCTGAAAATTATTTATTAAAATTATCAATATATTAGGTTTTAATATAATAGCATGGAGTGATTGCGTTAAAGATAGTTTCAATATCGACATTTAAAATCAGTGAATTTCAAAATGAAATAATTTATTAATTTATAGAACGTTTCGATCCCATCAAGTCAAGAGATGGGATAAAAAGAGATTTATACCATCATTTTAGCTGTTAAGTCGAAGTTTTTTCCTCATCAGAACTGTAAATACTTTATTTTAAAAAATATCATTTTCATATCAGTTCTCACTTTTTGAAAAATATGTATAGCGCTGCAATAAATGCATTTGAAATTTATCTGATATGAAGTAAGTTTTGATTAATCCCCTTTTTTAATAAATCCAAATCTATTGTTCGCACAACTTTATCGAGAGCACGTAAAATAAATTCGACATTACTTATAGTCTAATGCATTTATAGATGTTTTACGAGAGAGATATGAAAAATTCAATTTATGATGCTGACTAATGCAAGCGCTATCGATTCGTTCCCAGACATTTTCATTTAACGTCAAATTCTATTATATATCTTAAGAGCATACATAATTCTTCTACTAAAGTAATTTAAACATTAGTCAGGATATTTTATTGTAGTTTCATACAAAAAAACCTTCACAGAGGAAAACTTGAAATCCCAAAGTTTTAAGTAAAGAAAAGTTTTGTGGAAGCGATCTGGTTCGTGTTAGAGGAAAGAAACTGAGAATAACATTACGTAACTTCGCAACATCCATATATACACGCCATAAGCACTTCACTGTGTAAAACTCGTATCAACATAAAGGAATATTGTATTCTGATTTCTGTCGAGCATTTTATTTATTATATTTGTAACAGCCAAGAATGGTAATTTTTATTATTGCACTTATTAACTAACTATTTGCATTATCAATACATTGAGTTTCACAAATATGATTTATATTAGTAAGTATGCTAATATCAAATGTTCTAAATATTATAACTCAATTTATATTATTGAATTGTATAATAATAATTCAAGAGTATTATAGACCATATCTATCAAATTTCACTTCAATTATTAAATTTAAGAATCGAAGAATCGTATAAATTAATTGTTTCATCAATTTTCCAATATTTCCGAAGTTAAAAAGTGATTAAAATAATTAAGTTATAATTCGTTCATATCCACGATTCCAGTTAAATTGAGAAATTGGATTGTTTCTTTAAAATGATTAAGTTAGAGAGTCGTTATCAAACAAAACATAATCCAATAAAACTCCACGCTTCATTCAAACTCAAATGTACAGATTCTAAATCTTGTTACTGCTACAATAAAAAAAAAACTGATTTTGAGCATCGAACAAAAGTGCGTGCAAAGGAATATGACACGGAGTGTTGAACTGCGCAAGTGGGAGTAAGAGACCAAGGACCGAAAGATCGCGAGGTGCAGCAGCAGAGAAAACGGAAGGAAACATATTCGGAATAGCAATGATGCGAGAGAGCGAGCGCAAAAGGCAGTCAGAGCTTCGAAATTAAAAAAGTTTTCTTTTATTACGGACCGGGAACGCGGGCAGCTGCTTGCACTCGGCCAAGATAAAAGAGTATGGATTCCTTTTCTCTCTCTTTCCCTCTCTATCTTTCTCTTTCTTTTACTTGTGAGAGCGCGCGAGCAAATTTTTCTCAGAGCGATTCGCGTTGTTTACGTCCCTCCGCTTTTCTTGTATAAACTCTCTGGAATCCGCGGGAGCGAATCTTCAATTAAAGCACTGGACGATGACAAACTTTTCGGCAGCTTCCTCCAGTCCTTTATCTTTTTATGTGGATTGCTTGTAGTATCGTTATTGGCTTTTTTTTAAACTGCGATCGGTGATGGATTAAAAATTGGTTTGGATAACTGTAATTTTTTGCGTGTTCGATAACGAGAAGAATAGCGCCGATCGATGATTATTTCAAATTAATTCAAATATCTGTTTCGAGTTCTGATCTCATTAATCACAAACTCAAAGTATTGCCATAGATTAGCGCCAAACGAAGCTGCACTCTGTAAAACTATGACCAGCTAGAAAAAAACTACACAAAAATTATATAATGTATGGTAATGTAGGTTAACATTACAGGTCACTTTGTAACACTTCAATAAACTACACAAAGTCTTCGTCTATAAATAATAACTTGGAAAATTGTCTTAAAATAGAAAACTTGACCGAGATTTCCAGGAAAGAGAATTGTCAGCTTTTATTCCGCTTGGCATTATCGGCGCAATATTTCATATTTGAAAATACTTAGACGGTCGGTAAAGAAAATATTAGTGACAATAAAATGCAAAGACCTCGCGTATACGTGACCCCTGAATAAAACATGAAACGGCCGCTATAGTATCTTTTGCGTTCTTGTATTACCCAATTTTTCAAAAAAAAAAAAACAAAAAAAAAACAGGAGTATATACATGTACATAAAACTCTCTAGCAAAATTCGAAGGCTCCGGGCGGAGAAATAATCGTTGAATATATTCTTTTATGCATTCGCCCTCTTTTTCTCATTCCGCGTATACATTTTTTCATATTATACGTCAAAATCCAGCGTGCCTTTGATTCATTCGATGTATACTTGCAATATATACGTGTTTTCGAGAGTCGCAAGAATATTGAATACTTTGCTTTCTATGTAACACGATAACGCACGATATATTCTAAAAATGTTTATTGTAGTCTTCAATTGCTTTTTACAACAATGACAGTATTATTCCATTTAACTGGAATATTCAAATCTGATTATTTGTCGTGCACAACGTGTGCGCGTGTATTATAACGATGATAAATGATGCGCTCCCCTATTCCGCGAATTCTTGAAAGACGCCTTCCGAAAACTGTTATATAAATTTATAACAGTGCGCTCGTAGTCTATAGAACACTGGGTTGTTGTGCGCTGTACATATTTAAGGATGCCTATAGCATGTTGTTGGTACACGATTTGTGCATTATTTATCGGATAGGTAAGGGATTCGACTCGACAAAGAATAAAGAAAAATGAGACGTTGCTAGTGACGGGGAATCGAGATTATGATTAAAAGTCTGGTCGATTGATTTTCTGCCATTCTTGTTTTGGTGTACTAATAGAATTGTGATTGCATTGTTTAATCAATAATTCAAATGAACTCTTTCTGAGTCATTCGATAAATTGAGCAAACAAATTTTCCAATTGTTTTCCCACAGACTATAATTGCACATTTCAAAGAGAGAAAAAAGCTAATGGACATTATTTTATTTAATTGTCTAGAAGGTGTATTATTATACGAGTAATAATCGTAAATCGGATCTAGCGTGCAAAAGTCGGTCACAAAATATTTAAATGACCCGCCCTGCAAGTTTTCCACTTATTCCAAGACAATGGAAATTATGCAAGGCCAATATTCTAAGAATAATATCTTTGCTTCTATTATACGAAACTTGGGGCTTTATATTGTGTACAGGCTGGAATAATCAATAGCTGCCTTTGAAAATTACGACGTTTAATATTAAACTTCAAGAAAGCCAACTCAAATAACCCACATTGCATTGTTTTCTCGATCGCACATTATACATTACACGTTAAATGTGGAGCGAGGCTCTTTTTACAAAAGTTCGGTTTACAACAAGTACATATCTCTCAGTTGCATATAAGAACCGAGTAAAATATATACGCTCATTGTGCGAACTAGCTGCGGTATAACCGCTGATTAAATTCATTAAATTACATTTTGCTTTATGAAACTTACATCATTTCTCTGCTCGACGTTTGCTCGCTCGTCATAAATTTCTGGTCAAATAAATTGCAATACACGAAATTCGCGCTCGCCCGAGGGATTCATCAGATGAAAATTTATCGTATATCATGCGCTTTTAATTTTTTGTTTTGCACGTGAAAGGCATACATATACGAAGCGCGAGAAATATGCTTTTCGTTGTTTTCTGCTTACCGTATCCCCATATTTTCGAGCCTACGATAAAACTTTCAATTGTTAGATATAAAAAAAAGGTGAAACATCGAAACACGTACAGCTCTAAAAGAAATTGAGTACAGTTTGAAAAATAGAAAGCCTTTGAAGCGCGTTAAAAAAAAAGCGGAAAATTTTTCTAAATTTTTCGATGCATTGAAGTACCCAGTTTTTGTGCGTACGTGTCAAAATACACGTATCGGAGTCTCTCTTTTGACGCAGATGGCGATTAGGTTGTAAACAGTGACGAAAGGAATATATTTTAGTATAATTCGAGGAAATACTTCATTTTATTAATCGTCCTGTTAAAAGAGTCTACCTCTTCGACGTCATTTGCAGTTTCCAAGTCTAGTAGGTCATGAACTCAACCCAACTTCATATCGAAATGGCCTAGTGCAACATCCGTCAGCGAACGTCTAAATAGAAGAAGATACGAGAAGCAGATACGAGATAATTTAATTGCTTATCGAGTATATATATGCAAGAGATAAGTTAAAGTTACGCTCTCTCAAATATTAAAAATATATACAAATGTTTAACTTATCACTGAATAAATTTTCGACACTCGTGCAACGTCATTTAAACAAAGATACGCGAGTATGTATGTGAACGTGGGTGTACATAATAATCTGCGGGGTAAAACCGTTAAAGCGACAAATCGGCCGATATTTTTTCAATTAGCCACTTGACAAAGGTAACCCGTTAAGCGCTCAATCGCCACTATAACCTCTATAACGTTTGACAATCGCAATATGCAAACAACAAAAACTAAAGAGAGCCGCGCATTGTGTCGCGCACATTCCCCGTTTAAAGAATACTATACGCGAGATTATCGCGAGTGGAAATGAGAAAATGGGGAATCATTGTACCTCGTCGTTTACATGCAAATTACACATTGAAATTGTGGTGAATGAGTTTCGTCGTATGCGATAATAATGCGCGCGCGTGTTTGCCTGTGTATGTGTGTATGTGTGTCTTTTGAAGATGAATCATCTGCGGCCGTGCTCTTGTACTATCTTGACGCAGGTTCCGCTCGGCGGCGATGATTTGCTCGTGCTCCAGTTTTGATAAGGCCATTGCGCGCGCCGAGTTTCGTTCTCTCTCTCTCTCTCTCTCTCTCTCACTCACTGTGTATGGAAAGGATCGGCCCGTTCTTATAAGATAAGAGTCGACAGTGCAGCCGGCATGCGATCGCGCCCTATACGAAAATAGTATGCGATTTCCGTGACGAATTGACTTTCCAACTCTTCGAGTGCCGAATTTAATCTATCGGCGCGGGATATATTCTCTTTCCTTTTTGCACTTGCTGCTTCTTCTCTCTCATTCTCTCTCTCTCTCTCTCTCTCTCTCTCTCTCTCTTTCTTTTTTTCTTCGTGATTGCTTGCACACTTCGAATGCACATTTGAATTAGTTTTAGCTATCTGATCGGGAAAATAGAGCAGAGATATATTTCGTCAATTATTACATGTTATTTCTTTTTATTATTACGACAAATCAATTTTCGGAAGAAAGATAGTAAAAAGTTAACGATGTCTTCTTATGGCTAGGTAAATGTCCTAAGTAACGATCAGTTTTTGCGTTAAAAAAAATTTGGTTCGAAAAAATGCAAACAGCATCTCGAGACCGAATAACATTTTCAAAGTCCGTACACACGATGAAACTTTTATAAGCAATTTAAAAACATCTTACGTAAGCTTCTCTCCCTCTCTTCCTCTCCTCCTCTCCTCCTCCCTCCTTTTTTTTCTTTACCTAATTCCAACTTTCACTGTATGTACATTATTAACGGGTACACCGGCTCCGCTTGGCACAGTTACAAGAGTCCTAAAAAGTACAGCAAATGGAAAACATGAAGCAGCATTATTATGTTCAACGTCCGTCGCGCTGCACACGTTAATTCTTAACTGAAACTCTCTGTTTAACAATGATTAGCGGCCCCCCCTTTTTTATTTCTCTCAAGAAACCTAATGAGATCTCATTGCTATGCGGCTTAGCATTCGGATGCAAATTAAATAATAACAATAATCGTAATAATTGCTTCTGTACGGCTGCTCGAGCTAATAAACTTTCGATTCATTAGCGTTTAGTACGATGCGAGGAGCGCAAAATTGACCAGCTGGCCTATTATTATCATATATATTAATTTGTTTTAGCGCATTCAGTCAGAATTGCCGGTGCTTTAATTTCTCGTTGAAAGGAGAAAAATTTAATATATAATTCCACGTACTCGTACACGTAGGTATATCAGTCGCTCTGCGACGTATCAACGTTTTAAGCCTATACAGAGTCTACATTTTATGTAACTAATCGAAACCGGTTTTCCCATGACATTTCAGGTAAAGGTTATCAATTGTGGATGATTGTAGACACACAAGTATCTATATACGTATGCATACGTATGTGTGTGTGTGTGTGTGTGTGTGTGTTGCGCTTCAAAAATACCATTGGCTCGTAAAGGAATAGATGTCGTTGACCCTTTCGCGGCGCACACTCACATATCAGCAGGTACATACAAGCTATTTATTCACTACTGAAAAGAATCCGTGCAATGACTAATCATTGAAATAAGGTTAGCGCGACTGCAAGAATGCATTATACCACCACGCGTATATATATACGTGTATCTCTCGTGGTTTCTTACTTTATTTTTGAGATTCCTCGAGAGACTTACGCGCGCGGCTCTTTAGAATTATAAAAGGCGAAAAAAGGGTACTTGAAATTGATTGTATTGCATGTTGTGCGTCCGCGCGATACTTTATTTGTGTGCCTATCTAAGAGCATAAATTTATCGAATTGGAGAGAGAGAGAGAGAGAGAGGTGATTACGATATCTTTGAATATTTAAATATTTTAATGCTGTGAAGGAGCTGCTGAGAGAGGGAGAGGGAGAAGGAGAGAGAGAGAGAGAGAGAGAGAGCAATGGAAAGAAATTGCTGCCGTGATATATTAGGAATTCGAAGACTTCCGTTATTCATACAGTTTTACGTGCCGAAGAATTCCGTAGGAAAACATCGTATATTCGTTCAAACAACAGTAAAGTAGTACATTATTGACTCTGGAAGACGTGGTTTCTACAGAACGGATATTTTACTTTTTTTCCACTTCTTTCTTTCCTACATTTCGACTTGGTTAATCTAGTATTTATCTACGAGATATTTTTATCTGCTTTGACATTAATGACTCGTAATTTTTTAAATTATTATTCCAACCTTTTTGAGTCTTTTTTCCTGCACGATAAATTAAAACTTTTTGATAAATGAAAAAGTTTAAAATAACATCTCTCGAATTTTATATCGAGTTATATAGGATTACATTCCTGTAAATATATTATCTCTTTCAGCGATCACGTTACGTAAATAATTATTACTCAGAAAATGTGAATAGCATGCAATTAGTTAGAAAAATTATTATCTTATGTGCTATTTAAAAACTCACTGTTAAGAAATAAAGATTAATTTCCCGTCGTAAAAAATGACAAAACTAATATTGCGCCAATAGATAAATGAATATAATGAAACAATAGTAATCTAACACAGTAAATAATATTCATTTTTAGAGATAATATTATATATTCGTTGTTATCGAAAAATGATTAACAATTTGCATTTTATCCGTTCGAAATAACTAATTCAATGGTATTAAATATTTTAATACTTGCATTTTAATATTTATTACATTTTTATCTCAACTAGTTTTCTTTTTAACGTCAAACAATATTTATTTAATCGGTATATTCTCGTCATAACTTATGAAAAGGTATTCAAACACTTTATATCGAAATGAAGCAACAAAAATGCATAACTATACTAAAAAGATATTGAAAAACTATTTTTGTATTTTGTATTAAGAAAATTTAGAGTATACAATTCAAATAAAATATACAAGCCAACAAGAAATCATGAGGAAAAAGAAGTAAAGCGAACGGCGCGCAGCGAGCGGCGGACTCGGCGTCGCGCATAGTCGCCGGATGCTCCAAACCTCCCGAGAGAACTAGGGATCACGTGCTCGGCGACCCACGTACACACAGCGCCCAGTTATATCGTCCTCGTCCCGTGTGTTATCGATTGGATTACCGCACACACACACACACACAGACACACATGCATACACAGCACAGTCCAAGATGTAACAAGTAGCAGCAGTAACAGCATGGCGAGTAAAAGGCCCGCTTAAGTGGCCGGAATTGCCTGGCGGGAAAGTGTGTCCTGCTTCCAAAACTCGAAAGCGGCTTTCCTTGCCAAACGAAAACTTTTTACACGCATGCGTGTGATTGAATTAAACGTCTTTTTTTTCCACCTGTCATCCTGGGCGGAGACCGCGCGAAGCCGAACATTTCGGGGTATTTTTATACGTTGATTTTACGATGGCGGGATAGTCGAGGAAATATACACTTTTATAGACCATCAGAAATTCGACCGCAAATAGTGTTTTTCAGAGCCGGGAGAGGTTTGACCACCGTTGCAATCGTTTCCATCGCGAAACGGCAGTTAAAGCCTGCAGCGCGCTGTAAAAAATGTTCGAAGATTAGTTCTGGTGAAAAAAGGATCATAAGTTGTTGCTGGGTACTCTGGAAAATGCAATAGTTCGTGGTTTCGAGGCTGAAACTAGTCCATCGCTGTATATAAAACTCTTCAATTTCAATAACTTATCTTTTTTTTTCTTTTTTTGTTTTTTTGTTTTTCGAAAAATGAATGTTTCGGTGGAAACAGGGAATATGATGAACAAAGAGAAGAAGATGACTTATAGGAAAGTGTCTAAAAATATATAGAGAGAAATAACAATGTCCACAAAGCATTTCAATGTAATATATAAAGCATTTGAAATATTTCATTCCCCGTGTAGTTTTGACACGAGCATCCATCAATTTTATTGTGCAAGTGACAAAACGTTCGGTAAAGAAAAAAAAAAGAGAGAAAGAGAAGTCGTGTGCCATGTATGTATAGAGATGAGTCACGCGTGATTTATTACGTTGATAAGCTTATTTTCAAAACTATGACTAATATAGAGAATTCTTTTCTCGAGCCTATTCATGCACCATTATGTTACGGACCTCCTTCTCGCTCTCGCTCTCGCTCCTCGATATGAAATATTCATGAATTTCACATTTTTTAATAATAATGTTACGTTGGAATTTGAATAGCCTCTCTTTTCGAAAAAAAAGAGCTTATATTATATGCAGATACGAATTTCTTTATGGTAAACAATTTATCAAAACTTTGTTAAAATGTCCTATCGATTTTATATATAAATTAATTACAATATTTATCGTATACATAGGAGATTTGAGGAATGCGCGCAATTTGTATGCAAGTTTCGGATGCTCGGAAATTTTGACTGAATTATGAATGATTATATGTATTTTGTTCGTTATTCAAACACAGTGCGGCGGACGAAGTGAATTGCGAATGCAAATTTTAATCTTACATTTTGCTCTATATTTAGCACAAATTGAATTTCATCTGTCATTATTTGATTTGTATTTTAAATTACGAATATATAATTATTTATCATTTAATAACATCAATGCTTATTAAATTTTAATTAGATGCGCTCAGGCACACACAAGCAGATAGATCGCAGCTAATGTATTTCTCTTGGCGGGTATTAAAAAAAACGCTACTCCGAATAACATCAAAGGTCATTCATTAGTAGAGAATATTCAGGATAATTAAATATTAATTCACTATGCGCGTTGTTTAATGCACTTTCCATAAAATAAAGAATAAAATTTAATTAGCTATTTTGTATCAAGCCGTGCGCTTGTTGTCTCCTCCGCGCGCGCGCACACAATTGAATGCAAATGATGTTCTCGAAAGAGTGGAAACAATGTATAAATTCTCATTCTTCATTAGCATGAATTACCAAACAAATTTTATCCTTCATTCCTATGCAGTTATATTTAACTTATCGTATAAATTTTACTAAATTATTTTTATTAAAACTTTATATTTTAGCTGGATAATGTGTATGCGTGTGCGAGAACTTTTTCAATCTTATTCCACCGAGAATTAATTATTTTTTCTATTTTAAGAATTTGGCACGCATCTTTTTCTCTTCGTTCTTTTCTCTCTCTCTCGATCGCGCCGCCTTGCAGTGTAACATGATTTTGTTTTCAAAACAAGCGCAATTATAATACATCAATGCTCGTGCATATATGTGTAACAAAGATTTACATTATAGCAACATTTGTGTAATAATATACCGACAATAATAACGCATTAATTAACGACCAAAACTGGTGCACATCAAAATGTTTCGGAATTCGTGTACTTAGTCACGAAAACATAATTTTCAGTACTTTGTGGGAGTACCTTCGCATTTTATACGGTGCAGTAGTAATAAGTATATCGTAATTACTTAATACAACGGAAAAGTATGTGTAATAGTAAAGTAGCGATATTGTAAGATATTTTCCCATTGAGTCATGCAAAAATGAAATATAAAACTGCAATATACACGCAGGTAAACATGCGCCATTTTTCCACATATCACTTTTTATTAAGCTCTTTTTCGTATCGTTATTTATGAAGTCAGTGCTTCGTCTAAAGTAACAAAGTGCTACATGAGAATGATTTATTTAGTACATCAAATGGAGGGAATAGAGGGGTTTATAACGTATTCGTAAGTACAAACTGAAATATATCACAACTTATCCAATAAATTACAATTTTACGAACAATATCAAGAAATCCTGAATAATAAAAAACTAAAAGCCTATACCAAAGTATTTAATAAATATGTTTCGAGCTAGATTTTTTGTAAGTATTTAAAAAAATACGGATAAAGAGTCGCATAATCTTAAAAGTTACAAAAACTTACAAAGCAAAAAAGCGACTCATTAAAATCTAATTAGATAATTAAATTATCCTTAAAATCACATTTGTAATTACAGCAATTGAGTTGAAGTGACTAAAGGCGCAATTCAAGTCAAACCATAATTTACGTTACGAGATTAGTTTAGAAAGTCTCGTCAACAATAATTTTCAAACTTATCGGCATCATAAAATAAACAAACGAAATAAAGAACCAAAGTGGAAAAACATCAACAAACTATTCACCTCATAAATTGAGCATGCATATCTTAAAATAACCCAGCCAGTCCGAGAAAGCCTGCACGTAAAAAAGAAATCAGTGCGCATATCGAAGATGCGCAACAAAGAGAAGAAGATCCCCGCGCAACAACAACAGTGGAATGAAAAAAAAAAAAAACGCGCAGGTGCAGGGACATACAGCAGCAGGAGCAGCAGGAGCAGCAGGCCGGACCGCGTGTGGCGTGAACAGCAGTCTCGAAAACAAAACTGAACGAGTGCGAGGGAGAAGGCGAAAGGAGGAAGAAGAGTAAAAAAAGAATAAGGGAGGAGAGAAACGAACAACAGGTGCGCTGATCCAGCGTTGCACTGCAGCAGACACACACACACACACACACACACACACGGGCAGCAGCAGCGCAAGTGTTGTCTGTATTATGAAACCGAGAGCGCCACGTCTTCTGCGCTGCTTTGACGCAGGAATTTTCATTCTTATCTACCAGCTCACACTCCCTCTTCTTCATGTTTCCTCTTCTAACCAACGAATCTTCCTCTTCTTGCGCACAACGCACTTTTTCACTTATCCGCTGCTGCTCTCTTATATTTTCCGAAAGATGCCTTATCTGCTATTGCCACATCGCACTTTTTCCTGCACGCCCAAAAACGGATATTCCATCGCTTTTCAAAATATAACATCGTACAGTATGGCTCAATATTTTATTCCATCGTACGTTCACCAGCAGCAATTTCGAGAATAAACTATGGCGATCCACTTTCGAGTTCTCCCAACCTCTCGATATTAAGCAATTCAGTCCACCCACTCGTGGACCTAACGCGAGAGTGATCCATCAGCGAGAAACGGCAAGATCCACTCGAAATGACGCAACTCTTTGGCAGTTGCACCAAAAAATCTTCCCAATCCAAGTCAAACGTACACACACACACACACACACAGAGACACAGGCAGACACACACACACACACACTTGTCTACACGAGAGCACATTCTTCTGGATGATATATCTCAAACGAAAAGGTTAACGCACTACCCACACACGCACACACATTACAGACACACGCGAAGGCGTCCTTTAACGAAAGCTCGTTGCAAGTGTATACACACACTCGCACACACGTTCCCTCGCTGCCATGTATAATACGCGAGCAGACGGCTCGGGTATTTTAATAACTGGGTTACTGGCACGGTGCAGCGGCCGACGCCACGCCGCGCCGCGCGTTTATAATGCACTCCCAGAGCGAGAGAGTGAGAGAGTGAGAGAGAGAAAGAGCTTCGATCCACTTGTATATATATATATATATATATATGTATAGGTATATAGATATATATATATATGTACAGAGGTTCTCTGTAGCCGCTAAACACGTGGGAGCTGTGAACTTGAACTGCAGTGCGCGCACCGCCATGCCTATACTATGCAACTGCGTGTGGCGGCTGCGGTGACGGCGGCCGAGCGAGCGTTACGATTTTCTCTCGCCAGCTATACACGCGGATTTCGCAATCGATCGCGCGTTGCCCGCGGTGCCGTTGTTGCTTCTGCTGCTGCTGACGAGAGCGAGAGCGAGCGTTTCGTGTGTGCCTCGGCTCTGATGCTCTGCTGGGATGTACCGCTTTCAATGGATGCGTGTGTTTTTACGCGCGCGCGTGATGTTCGCTTTTTGACTACGTGTCCTGCTTTATTGTGTGCATTACATTGAGCTGAGTGTCTTTTACGAATGGTCTTAATTAGGTAATTAAGGGGTTAAGCCACTCTAGAGGCCGAAAAAATAGGCTTTTTTAGGATTTTTTATCTAGAAATACTACAAAATAAATCGAGATTCCAACTAAGGATATTTATTATATATATAAACAACTGTATAAAACAAAAAATTTTTTTAAATCGATTCATTTCAAAATGGCGGCTGTGCAGCATTTTTTCGAAGACGTCTTCGTTTTTTCAAGGCTCACGGCCGGACAAACAGCTCCTTTAATTTTTGAATTTCAATTAGCCAATTTGTTTTTGTATATTTTATACACTAATTGCTAGAGAAGTACGTAGGTTTTTTTCGATATTTTAATTATTGGCCCAATGTCGCACTTCCAAAATGAAAAGTGAAAAATTTGCTTGATAAATCAACAGATAATTGTTAATAACAAATGAACTATGCAATTTAAAAAAAATCCTACGTTCTTCTATAAACAATATATTTTTCAAGATGTATTCAAAATTTCAAGTAAATCAGTTGAAAATTGTCTGAGTTATGTTTCTGGCCAACTCAAAAAATACAGTTTTGATATAAACGCGTTTGAAGTTTTGAGTAGTAGAAAATCATGAATAATTTTTTAATACCTTTAATCAGCGATGCCTGCACCATACAATTGGCCTTCCAGGTTATCGTCCTGCTCTTGTTTTTCTTTTCTGCTTCTTGTTTAGAATAGTCTATACACAAATGGTTTCAATAACATCTGCCGTATACCTGCTCTGATCCCCTAACGTCCCTTTTCTCGAGCGGTCACAAAGGCAGACCAGGGGGTCTTGTACAAAAATTCAAAAACCGTGTACTTAGAAATTTTTCACGACTATAATCGTTTGGTACATCGCATTTTTGAGGTCTTAAGGGACAATTTAAAAAAAAAAACGATTTTTCGAAAATTCTAAAGTGGCCTAACCCCTTAACGCAAAGGGGAGAATATGTAAGGTCAGAGGTTAATAGCTCGGTACCTGGACTTAGTTATTTATTTGTTTTACTGCCATTTATATAGCTAAGTTGTCAAATAGATATTGCATTTAGCATAAGCAAGTAACAAATAAACATACCAGGAATATTCGTACTAGCCTGACAATACAGTATGTTGCCCATGCGGTCGGAATTTTGAGTCCCGCTCGAACCATAAAAAATTTTCGGAAAAACCAATCAATCTAGTTTGGACAAATAAAAAGAAAAAAAAGCAACTAAAACGTCCCACAGAGGTACCGAAGCCCAAAGGATAAAAGGAAAAGAAAAGAATCAGGTAAGTTTACTTATACACGGTTAAAAACTGTGCGAACCATTTTAAACAAATCAAAACAAAAGAAGTAGTTTTACGAGGCTTCAGTATAAGAGGGAAATTAGGGTGTATAGGCTGCAGCAGCAATCTGTGTCAGTAATCCAAAGTACGGACGAAAGTTGGTGTTGATGCACCTTGGCACATGTCTCGATGCGGCACAACGAATTGCAATATGACTGTTTTCCCCATGGCTTTTTACGACGGCCAACAATTGCAGGCAATATACCGGGACAAAGAGAAATCTAACCTGCCCTTCTTCGGGGGAATCTCTCTCCGAACTGACCGCGCTTACACACACACACACACACACGCACACGCACACAGACACACACAACCGCAATTCAGAGTTCGCCGAATTAACCCTCGAAGGGCAAGCCTCGTCAGGTAATACACTTTCAAGCACCTGGCGCGAAAAACGCCGAAGAGGACAACGGACGCCGACACGATTGCATTGTGCGTGCGTTTAGCGTCGGTCCGACAGACCAAAAAAAAAAGATGCATCGCGCAGCGCGTCGTTTAAGCCATTTCATGGAATCGGTGCATCACAGCTGTTGCTGTTGCTGCTGCTGCTGCTGCTGCTGCTGCTGCTGTAAAGAAGTGTCAGCGTATGGCCAGCAAACGCGCGACCGACAATTACGCGTCTGTTTACGTATGCGACGTGGCTTTTGTGCACGAGGCCGGGGCAAGGAACGCGGCGCATAGATCCGTCAAGTTATTGCCTGAGAGATGGCGGGTTTTCTTTAGCTTCTTCGATAAGCTTTGGATGTTTATTTAAGTGGTGTTTTGTGACGTCGTTTTGCTAGTTCCAACGAAATAGCACTGCATTTTAGGATCTGGTTGAATTTAGAATGTTGAAGGTAATGCGGAAATTGATCTAGTGATTAGAACATTGAAAGTTTTCATCTGTTTTTATTACTTACGCAAATTGTTACTGTTTTAAATTTTCAATTCACACGAATTAGGATTATTTAAAAAAATATTATCTTCAACTTTTAAATTAGATAAACTTTGTATTTTATATACATACATTTATTCTATAAATATATATTCTCTTTTAGCCACAGTCTACTCATGTCATGCATTCAATTTTTTATAACACGAGTATAATAACCGCATAATTCACAAATTTTAAAACAAATTTTCATAAATATTAAGTGACAAATGCGCTCGCGTATTTAATATTAACTGCAATGAAACTCCTTTCTTTTGAAAATCGCACCGAGTGCATGACTCATAAATATCCCAGCGAAAAAATTTCCTTTTTCAGCCACGCATAAGGTATTACGCGAATTGTTATTACCATAAACTTTCTCCATTCAATTCGACGCTCGATCAATAATAACAATTATTCCCATTATTTTTACTCGACTGTGATATAGCACACATTTTACGCGATCTTTATACTAACAATTACAATTGTTTGTGCAAACGCATAAATCCATAAAGACTCTTCACAAAATTCAAGATCAAATAATACACGATTGGTGGTAATTCATTACACACTCATGCGCTAAATATTTATTGTCTCGTGAAAGTCCTTATAGACAAGTGCGGTTAAAATATAAATAATGAAATGAAAGTTGTGAAAGCATTTTTTGAAGATAGTAAGTAAAAAGAAATGCTACGCGAACACACACAGAACACCGATATATACGTAAGTGGGTTGTGTAACTAACAATTTGCAACCGCAATTTTTTTATTTTACGCAATACATGTTTTATACTGTTTTTACTACGATTTCTACGAAAAACCGATGTGAAAAATGGAGCTGTTACATATTTTTTGTTCGTTTGTACTTAATGATAAACAAGCAGCGTATATTGAGAGATTATAGAATGAGGTATTGATTATTATGGAAATTTCATTAGTATTATATGAATTTTCGATGTACATAAAACGGAATTATATCCTTATCAAACTTTTAAATGGCAATTAAATAAGAGAAACACAAATGATATTGTGCTCAATAATTGATGGGCATAAGCACAGACAATCAATAATATCTATAACATGCATTTATAATGATATTGATAGTACTTTTTAAAATTTTTTAAACTTAAAGTCTTAAAGATTAACATAAATTTAAGCTTTTGTTATTCTTAATTATAATACATTTGTATAGATTGATAGCAAAAATCAGTTCAAACCGTATTTTCATGTCGAATCGTCCTCATTAAAACTAGTTGAATATATCAATTTGAACTTGTTGAATTAAAGTGAATTTCAAACTATCATTAACCACAGCAGACATCCAACTTGCGTAAGAGCGAATAATGTTTCATACTTTAAATGGAAGTTAACTAACTAAATTCCGTATACGATATCCAGCCATTTTCCTTGTCTTACTTTTCGTGCTTTTACTAAAAATCAATTAGAGTAACATAAAAAAAATCAACGCCCATTAGATCATTACACGCGTTTGCATAATAACAATTATTAGGCATTCTCTACACCTACGAAATAATTCACGAAACTCGGCAGTTGTGTGTATTTATTTATTAATTGCAACACGGTATACACTTTTTGCCTTGTCCGAAATGATACGCTTTTTTCTCCTCTCATCAATTTACATGCAAAAGCGTCATTATTCTTTTAGCGTACCATAGCGTACATTTCAAGGAGCTCAACTAGTACTTCCATAAATTTTAGTTACATTATATGTACTAGTCTGGTGAGCGATTGCCATTAGAAAGTTACGAGATCGAATTGAGTCGAGGAAACGCAGTCATTTGGGTCAATTGAAGCTATGACGAATCTTTGTTCGCGTACAGTTGGCGAGCGCGAGCGCACACACACACACACACACACACACACACACACAAGCTCGTACCACCACGATTTCGATGAATGGATTCTTTGAAAGTAAAATGTGAAATGTCATTTTGATTAATGCCAATCATTTGATTAATTCCAAATTGGCTAATGTCGATCCTCTAGTTTAGTTCTGCAATGAAACCTTAACTATAGCTCAGCGTTTTAGATGTAATATAAATGCAGTAGTAAAAAAGTTCGCTCAGTTTTTTTTTATGAATAGCCTTTTCTCTCTGTGGATATAATTGTTTTCGCGAAAAATTCCTGATATACACAATGGGGTTTTCTCATGAATATTTATGGAACAATTAAAAAGTGCGGCGGAGGAGGCGTTTCGAAAACAAAAAATTTGTGTCTTGTCACATGTCTGCCATGTGATTTTCCATAATCTAAAAACAATACGGTAATGCAACTGCAAACAATGCCTGCGAGGGATTCATGATTTTAGTTCTTTTTCCAAGTATTATATGACATGTGAATGACATTTTCTCATTATTCTTTCTCACAGGCGCGCGCGTGTCACGCGTGGAAATATGATTTTTCCAGGTCAGGCAAAATAAGTACATTTCCTTGATTCGTAATTCGAGAAAAGAATGTGTGTTGGGTAAAATTTGTGGCTGCAGGTCTGCCGCCATTCAATTTTTTACTCTCTGCTGATGGCGAATTTATTTATTTGATTTTAAGTATATGTAAATTGAGGTACGAACCGAGCGAGTGTTTCGAGAGTTGGTCTACAAACGGGTTTGAAGAAAAAAAAAAGGTAATGCTGGGCCAGGTTTTAATAAAAAATATTAATAAACTGTTTGCTCGCATATTATATTTCACGTTTATTGCTCATTCCATTAAAATACTAGGTCTGATCGATTTCTTATTAGTTTGCATACATTAAATTAAATTTAAAAACTTTTTACATTTGCATCGTGCATTACTCATTAATATTGTTTTTCCCTGTCCAAATATTCCTGTTCTACAAATGCAACCCAGTGGATATGTATTTTAAAAGGATTTTAATTGCAAAATTTATCAATAATACATTTTTAAAATTATAGCCTCGTTTAGATAAACTTCTCCGTCGCTGTTCTACAATAAAAACACAGTAGAATATTTCATCAATACGAAAAAATAAATATTATTGCTATAAATTGTGTAGCAAGTGAATTTTGACGTCACGTAACGATTCCTCTTACACAACAGAAAAAAAAGCAAATATACATATATATATATTTCACGTGATTTCATTACTCAATTAAACGAAAAGCGAGAGAAAGATACAAAGGAGAAACAAAATGAACTTTCACATTCTCCATAAAAAGAGTCTGCAACGGCTTCTCCTGCTGACGAAAAGAACGACGATCGAGGCTGTTTACGATGCTGTCGTACTGTGCATTTTCGAAGGTGCATCTTTTTTTTTAAAACTACAATAATCTCTTGCGACAGAGTAGAGTTTAACGAGGTCATCAGGCAATCGAAAACGACATTTATGTAGCTGACTCTGTTTGTGTAGTACATCTCTCTCGTTCTTTCTTGTACGATAAGCTGTACGGGAAAGGCAAGCAGCAGCAAATCCCCTTGTCCAAGTTTGATTCACGCGCGCGTTCGGGCTCAGTTTTCACAACCCAGTTTTCCCCCTCCCTTCTCGAGTTTTATCTCGAAACTTAATTACCGTTACATCATATCCTTTCATCGGAAAATCGATATAAGCAAGACTCACTGCTATCGAATGAGCCTTTCTCTCTCTTTCTCTCTTTTTCTCTTTCACGAGATACAATGCAATACACTTTGGCCGATATATAAAAGCAATGAATTACTCTTTGCCTCAATAGGCTTTTCGGTGCGCTTTATTAATTAAACAATTCTCGAAAACTCAAGCATAGCCCAGATACGTATACTTGCCTCTCTCGGCTGCGCTTGTTTATTAATTCATTCATGCTTTTCAGCACTTACGGCGAATATAACGCGAGCTCCCCGGCACTGCCTCATTATGGTACCTAAAATTAATTATTTTTCAGCGTTTTCTTGAACCATAAGGAGGTGCAATAAAGAATCCGATTATACGGTAATAAATAATGGAGAATAGTTTGTTTGGTGAAACATTGTAGAGCAATTTATTTATAGTGCAAACTTTGATTTTTGATAAATGAAATTTTAATAAGGGTTTAATATTCGTTTAGAATTTACATCACTTTTGCAGTAACTAAAAAGGCCAATTTAGATTTTTAACTACTTAAAAGGGCCTTGTTGCCTGTCTGGATGATTAATGTAGTATAAAATAATTTCCTATGTAATAATATAGTACACATCCAGTTCTTTATATTTATGACGCTCAATTAACATTTTTATACGTTGATAAAACACGAAATTCACATTTTACGATTGCATAAAATAACATGAAACCTTTTTCATTAGACTTTCAATCGATACCTACTCTCATTTTGTACAGTGAATTTATGATTTTTCATAAACGACGCCTTTTTGTTAAGCGCACACATTTAATATTTTAAATGTTAATTACAATTCTGACAGTCCCTTATGAGTGGTGTTTATTTTTTGATAAAAAAAAGGAAAAAGAGAACAGCTTTCCATGCTCGCAAAGTTTGAAATTCTCATGTTTTACATCAGCATATGTCATTATATCGAAACTTTTGTAAAGCATAAAAATATCGATATGAAATTTCTCATTATTTCGAGTGCAATTTGATCGCGTGTATTCGGTTTTTGACTTTTTCCTCTCCGTCCCTTTTGAAATTCTCTTCATCTACATTTATAATAAGCCCGAGCTCTAATGAAAATAGGTTGCTCAATTTAGACTTCGCTTCGTTTTGTAACATGTGTCCCGGATAAAATTAGACTGTGAAAGTCTCTTAATTAAAATGCATTCAATACTTCAATGGAAATGCATTCAGCCGTGGCCGAATAAACATCTGCTAATTAATTTTGACACTTTTATGCATTTAATGAGAATGTATTTCCACACATTAATCAACAAATTCAGAATAAAATTGTGACAATGAAATTCCGGTGGATATGTATATTTATTATTATTCTTGGAAAATGCGAATGATGAAACTCGGCAATATCGCGGCGGAGTTATATAAAAATCATATACATTTCAATATTTAAGATAAAATATTATTTCGCTAAGTCAAATATTTATTTGAGCTCCACGGAGCAGCACAACTATTTTATCTGCTTGGGCGCTGAGCGAAAATTTATTTGACTAAGCTTCCACTGAATTTCGCAGATAAAGTACAAGTTATTACGAAGGCGATCGATCAAATTTTTTTCTCGTTAAAATTTTGCTACACTATATATATAACAACAGTGAAAAGAGAAACACATAAAGAGAACCAGGTCATTTTATAAAGCGATTAAGATAATTGGCCGAAACTTTGTAACGCGACAAGCCGTATAATTATTAGACACACGTGATTTTGAAAGTTGTTAAAAGCTCCTAGGCAACAATGTAAAAGTTGCGCACATTTTTTTTTTTTACTCCACCGCCAGTCTAAGGCATCGACTTTCACATTCCTCCAAACAATGAGAACGAGATCTAGAAATTGCGCAAAGCTCTTCGAGCCGAGTGCGCCGCGTGTGTATACGAAAAACACATTAATCTCAATGAATCCTCAGTCACGGGATTCCCACATCTTGCAATAAAAGCGCGAAACACATCGTGTGTAGGATATAATACCGCGAAAACGTCCATCATCTCCTTGATTCAGGAGCATATCAGCGCACCATTAATTCACGCGACGTGTACATCGCAACTTTATCAACTCCGCGCATTCTTACGTAATCGTCCTCCCCCCATATACACATCGTGCATATGTTTTCTATGACCTCCATACGCGCGCGATACTCTTCCGGTCTTTCCTCGTATTTTTCTCGTTCAGCCCCGGCGCAAATCGCGCATCGTTCCTTTATCACACCGCGCACACCGGCCAGGAGAAAAGTCATGTCTCGGTAAATTAGTTTTAACGCGGATTGGTTAATTTATTGCCAGCTCGCGGGAGCAGAGCGGCACTCGAAAACCCGATTTCGAAACGAAAATTAAGCGGTGCGCACGTGTTTAATGCTTCATTTACTTTGAACTCCCACTAGTCCGATGCTCGCGCCGCCGCGTGTGCATATATGTCTTTTTTCGTCTCTCTCGCTCTCTCCCTCTCTGTTGCACTCGCCGCTCCAGAGCCACGGAATATAGATGAGCGTGTCTAAGCGGTTATTTGTAATGTTGCACGTATATACCAAAGTGCATATAAGAGGAGGGGGAGGGGGATTAGATCTTTTTTCGAGCCTGTCTCTCTCGGAGAGGCCGTGTACTGCAGGTGAAATTTATTGGGATAATTAAAGTTCGTGCAATACTTAAATGCAAGGTTTTCTGCGTGAGAATTGCTTTTTATCGGCGTAATATATCGCGATCTGGGTTTAAATTTGATATAGAAAGCTCGCCCGAACGATATGAGTTACTTAATGTTATACAATTTCAATCAGCGGCTCTTTAAATTTGCTAACATCATGTCAACGTCGTGCAACGGTCGATGTTGCGCAAAAGCCTATATGGATATATTATGCCTAAACACTTGCCTTTTGCGTGCTCCACTTAATTTCACAAAGTGGTAAATGACGCGATTTTTTTTCACTCGCGCAATACTGATTTTCTTTTATAGTACTTTATATAGTAGCTACCGGGCTGCTATGCTACTATTAAGTCGATATCGTTCGCACTACACCTGCAACGATAATAATACAGACGTTAAATATACTTGTAGGTACTCGATACTCGAAAGTGCCATTGGATTTTGAGGTAAGTAATATGCGGTAAAGACGCGTTACGTCATCCCCGCCATTATAATTCATTTGACACCTATACGCCAATATCGGGCAAGAATCTATCGAGCAACATCTTACCCAATATTAGTTTTCACTCGTGCACATTTCTTAATCTCATTAAAGAATCATCGGGGTCTCGACGCATGGACGAAGCGCGGCGTGCATTCACCGAGTGGGGCCGCTACTAGCCGCGCATTCAAAGCGTCATTTTTGTTTATCGCGGGAAAGTATATGTAGGTAGCAAATAGTTCATTCCCAATTATGACAATAAGCTGCCTTTTAAGAAACTAGAGTTTGAACAGCGCGCGTTGCGCGCCCTAACCTAGAAGACGTTTAGACTTCCTGACTTAGACGCATGCGCACTGCACGAGCCATTCACATAACGTTTATCTTGGCTTCACAACATCCGGTCATCACTTTTTTATATAGGGATGATACTTTTGCAACCAATCAATGTAACCTCGATAGCCTGCGAACGAGCCTATATTCATCAAATGCATTTGACCGACCATAGATTCACGATCATCGAGCATCGTCGTAAAACCCGTCAGGTATACCTAACCTAAAAATTAGTCGCCAAAGCAATTACGATCCAAGTTCATCCTAAAAATTCTCGTTCGAAACTGAATTATTGTACCTATATAGTCGCGAGTGGTATAAACGAAGCGTGGAATTTGAGCGGGTGCGCACGCGCGCATCAGCTTATTGACGATCGCTAAATGTTTATACTGCCCACTCGCGGATCATCGGGATCATCAAGCACTGATTGCAAGTAAATGCGCACTGATTGAACAGCTGATGCGCGATGGAATCTACACGGATATAATAAAGCAAAGTGTTTCATCGCGTCGAATCAACGCCACACCCCCTCTCTCTCTCCCTCTCTCTCTCTCTCTCTCTCTCTGCCTCATTATATTCTATATAAATCTCTCGAGAAACGAGCAGCTAATAAGCAAAGAGTGTCAAGCACCGTCCTTGCCACTCTTTTTCTTTTCTCGCGTCGCCTTTCGAAACTTGTATCGCTGACGGTGCGCGCGAGTGCTTGTTCCTTATATATTTTTCGGTTAAAACACCTCCGCGGCCAGCCTTAACCCTCGGCCAATTCATTCACCTCCGCAGCATCCCCACCACCATAATATGTATATACATATATATATATACACATGTGCGACCTTTATGCGCGCCGCCGCCGTGACTCTAACCTCTCTCTCCCCCCACCTCGTAGCGTCTCGGGAGAGCTCGGTGGGCGCGTGCGCGCGCGCCTCGACGTTATAACTTTTAACAACGCCGGGCTGTTAAAAGTTTCATAGTCTCGCTTTTATAGCGTATTTGTTCCGCCGTCAAATCAGTTTCAACTTTTGTCGTTCAAACTGCTCTCCCCCTCCGACTCGCTGCTTCGCATAGAGACTCTATACGTGTATATGTACAGCAGCACCTGTCCCCTTCCTCCTTCGGCGCAGCTTCCCATCTCTCCGCATGCGCGTCTTCTTTTCACCCGAGTCTATATGTATGCGTGTATATATGCACCGATATAGACAACCGGTCGTTTCTGTGCGTGGGCCTGTGTGACTGGCGTGTGTGTTTGTACGTGTGCAGTGGAGAACGCAACAGCGGCTCGCGTGTAAAGGAATTATTGGATTTTCCGAATTCCGTCTGGTCGTTTCCCTCTCGCTGCCGCTGCTGTACTATAGCCCCCCGTGCGCGAGTCCGACAATGTGTGAATACTGTGTTACCGCTTGTTCGTTGATAAATTTTCGCCTCGAAGCGCGATCGCTATGAAGCTTGTCCCGTCGAGCATTCGGCGATTCGCCTGCAGCGGGGCCAGAGGTGGGCCATGAGATTCGAGCACGGTAGCGGGCGAGGAACGTGCGCGCACGCGCTTAATTTCTTTGGGGGCTGGAATTCTCACTGGTTTCAGTGGGGCTTAGGAGAAGGGTGCAGGGCATTCTGCTCGGAGAATGATTCGATTAGAATCGCTGCTGCTGCTGAGTGAACGGAAATATCCTGCTGATGATATGTCGCTAATTATGAGCGGATGATTGACGTTCCTCGCTCGCGATCGTTTGGATTTAGACGGTAAAGAATTATGTAAGATGTATATAGTTATATAGTGCTTTTGATACCTATAGCATCAAAGTTACTGGGACACATTGTTGATGTAAAAATAGAAAAATTTATGTCTTTGTTAGTATATGGCTCCGCTTAATTCGACCGATTCACCTTTTTTAATGAAAAGTTGAGCGCGGGCAATTAAAAAGTGCTATTCTTTTTTGCAATTGAGAAAGATAAAGGCGAGCGCACATTCTTTATCCTACGCTAATAAATTTCTGACAGTTTGTACGTGAAAAGAAAAAGAAAAAATAAACTATTTCTCATGAATAATGGAATACAATTTAAAAGATTAAATCTGCAATATACGATATATTCATGTAGGTCGTTAAGTTAAATTATATATCGAATTTTTTTCAAAATCCCCAACATTATTGTATTATACGAAATATCTTTCTCACAAAGTTTTACTTCCAATTAGATTTTTCAAGTATTTTTCGAACGTAAATAATCCGTCGAGATAATACATTGTACAAATTGTGCAAGCCTCATTTCGTCTCACTTATCTTTTTATTACACGGACTTCGCAGCAAAAAGAGTACGGTACACTTTAGATAATAAATATATTTGCTACTTCATAATAGATCGACGTTGCCTAGGCTCTAAAGAAAAGTATAATTATAGATATGTGTAAACGATGTGCAGATCGTGATCAGTGAGAATGGCAATATTTTGTATTGGTGAACGGTTGAGCTGTCAGTCGTAATCTATAAATGTCTTGTATCTGTACGTAAAAGCTTCTAATGAAAAGTTATAAATAGTCGGGAACGTGTGATTATAAATTTCTATAATTTGAATAATAAGACTGTAATAATAATCATAAAAGAGATATTGAATACGAAGTTTATATTTTCTTTTTCCTGCAGTGATTTCGAAAAAAAAGTTTCTCAATCAAGGTTTAACTCATTTCGTAATCACCATTTTATGGCGTATCATTCGATTGATAACATGAAACTTTTATTTCGCAATTTAAAAATGTTTAAAGTAATAAATAAAACGGGACGCGATAAAAGGAATGAGAAAATTTTACGATCTGTTTATTAAAATTTTTATGTTTGCTTGAATGTAATAAAATATGTATTAATTTCGAAGTTTAATTTAACTTGAGATCATAAAGTTTTTAATAAAAATGTTTGTTTTATGAAAAAAGATAATACAGAATTCATAATGTTTTTTCTCCAGGAGTAATATCGAATGCTTTTCATAAAGTATTTGAAATTTAAATTACACGAGTAACGAAAAAATATTTACAATATTGGAATAATAATGTTTTTTTTTTAAAAGTTCAAAGTATATAAACAGTATTTTAATTAAAAATATATCTACGATAGCTTTCAAAAATGCTGCTCCAGCTTATATAGGTATGAACTTTGCTATCAAATTTTAAATCGAGTCAGCACATCAAGAGTACACTACAAGTATGCTCCAAGATTCTAAAATTCAAAGACGTTCGCTTGCAAGTTTTATAACTGCCGAGTAACAATAGCGCCTGCACACAACGGCTTTATATAAATTATTCTTATATGTCATATTCGTATACTGCCATAAATTATTTATTGCTTGGCAATTAATACTAGATATTTAAAGTTATCGTTAAAAGTAGCAGCTTTAAAAAAAACTGTACAATATTATTTAGGACGTAGAAAGTAGAAATGAATTATACGTTGAGAAATTCTTACTTAAAATTTAATGTATATGTTTTTATAGAGATTTCAATCTACCTTTACGGAATTACGAGAACGTATTTGAAATCGGATATAAAAATAGGAATTTAATAAGGTCGTAGATAAAAACTTGTTTTAAATTTTACGCTGACATGTACAATTTATCACAATCAAGACACATATAACTTTTGCCCAGTGGCGGACGCAATATAATGAAAAAAAGAACATTTCAATTTAATCTCGTATTAAATTTTTATCGAATAATTGTGTTTTATTTTATGTTAAGTTAATTTTAAATCACGTTCAGGTTAGAGTATTAAAAAATTACTGTTTGTATGAAATGAAAGTTTAATGTGACTTTAGTTTAAAAATGAATCAACGAAATTACCTTTAATGATGAGTTAGTGGCATAAAGTTGGCTTAATATAAAGCGACATACTTATCGGTTGCTCCAGAGCAAAGGGCTGAAATGCGTAGAATGTACTCGAAGGATTCTGTAATAATTTTTTTTTTATAATACTTATAATGTTTAAAGGTGATTATAACAAACATATTAAGTGAAAGTGTGAAAAAATAATAGCTGAATATTGCGTATAAAGTTTTTTTTTAATACAATTTTACGTTCGATGCAAGACTTTAATAGATCTATTATAGGTGCTATTTTCGCGCGTATTATGTAGTGACTTTTTGAACATTGGATAATCTAGTATTATCCTCATGTTTTTAAATTCTCCATTACCTCTAAAACAAGCGACAAGCTTATTTCCTCTACGTCTAGATAGCATTTTTTTTCATCGGATCATATTATATTTGAAAAAATATTTTAATCAGAGTATAACAGAAAATTTATGAATGTTATTATGGCAAAGTAAGCAGCGAAGATATATACGTTCGAAATAACGCTCGCGATTATTTTGCAAAGTATTAAACAAGATTAACATGATATGCAAATTAATTGTTATCTGTTACTCTGTGTACACTGTGCAAAATATACATCCTTTGTTTATTCAGAATTCATTTAAATATGAGAATTTGTATAAAATTGTTTGCTCAAAATTTCACTGAGAAATAATATCTCGCTAAAAGTATTTACAAAAATAACAAGAGTATAATATTTAAACAAAACTTTTAACGCCATTCAACGATAATGAAATAAATTACAAAACTCATACGTTATCATTGTGAAAGAAACCTAAATCACAGAAGCTAAAAAAAACAATAACAATCTCTCGATCCACACTGCATTTCACACCAGTCACATCTGCAGCAGCAGACATAAAAAGTTTAATTAATCTAAATCACGATTTGAAGTCTTTACAACGACTCATCCGAAAGGCTCTATAGCATTATGTAGCAGCATCAGCATCAGCCTTGAGATGAGATTTACGGAGAAGCTCGATGACGTGGGCGAATGGGATGTGACGATTGTGCGCCGCTCTATCGCCGCCACACTTTGCTCTCTTTTCCACTATAGCAGCAGCAGCAGCCCAGACGTTATACACTTCCCCTTGAGCTTGAATCATTGAATACCGCGCTGATTAAATGGGTCGCGGCTCTGATTTTACTTCCGGACTCGAGCTGCCCGTAGTTGCATCTACCATATCACCAATATAAATTGTTCGTTTTGTTATATTGATTTGCACCGTTAAGAATGTAGCTTCTCTTATACATATAATCATTGATTGATTTTTTATTATGTTTTAAGTTGAGGGACGAAATTTACCGAGTGACTTATATATAGTCACGGTTTGTATAGACTGAAAAAATATTCCACACTAATTCCATCAGGTAAGGTTAATTAGTGAAATAATGCTAGTTGATATGTCCTTCGTCCAACCTATTAAAACGAATAAAACCGAACACTTCTTATTAGAGCTGAGCAAGAGCTGTATTTGTGTAACTAATGTACTAACTCATTCATTTGTGTTGCGTAATTTTTTAAAAGACTTTTAGCGTTCCTACTCTTTATTTAAATACGTGTTTCATTTTAAATGGACATGGAATTGCAATTCTTTACCTTGCATTTGAATGATTTATACAGTTTTTTTTGGCCATGAAATATTTTTGTTCTCATTGCATCGAACTCGTAAGTAAATCATTCTCGAAGCATATAGCATTTTCCAAAATAATTGATTTCCTTCGAAAGTAAAAAAAGTGTAAACAAATTTTAAAAATTCGATACAAATTTTTTTTTTGTTTGTGGTTGAGAATCGCTGGTTACGTATATAATACCTGTTAATTTCAGAATCATAAAAACGTCATTGCGATGGATTGCTTAACACTGCAATAAGGCTAATTGGATTAGAACGAGAAAAAAACGTTACAATTACACTTTAATTCGCCGGTTCGTCCTGTTTATTAAAATTAAAACGCGGAAACACTGCTCGACAGCATTAAAGTAATTTTCTGTTTAACGCAATTAGAACTGCCGGATAATTTTAAATCGCAAATATACGACGGATATATGCATATATATGAATAATAGCTATAAAAAATTGAAGAAAATAATTGACAACTTAAAAGCAAGAATCAAGATGAGTCCTACGTATATAATAATAAGACTATTTCACATTTTTTATTAAATCTCAGGAAGGTAAATTCGATAAAGATTTAATTATTTATTTATAATAACAATAAGGGGATCAAAAAATAATAGAACTTGCGATTATTGTATCGATATAAGTATATTGTTGTATCCACAATCCGTGCGCGGAATAAAAACACACTGGCATTTATCTTCCGATCGAAATATACAATCGCAAGACGCGTATCTGAACGTTTGCATACAATAGAACCCATAATCATTCTAATGCGATAAAATCCGCGGTAATAAATGCCGCCGCGCGAATATTAAACATCACAACGTCGTTGTGGCACTGCTCCGTGTTCCACATGCCATTATTTTTATTATTTGTCAAGATTATTCTAAGCCCCATTGTGTCTCTCTCTCGTTATTTATTAATAATTTAATTGCGATGTCGCAATATTTAAAAAAAAAAAACGGTGTTTGCGAAAGGAGAGTCACATGTGTGTGAGTGTGTTTATATCAGTCGTTGAATAGCTCAGTTATGTTCGAGTTCTTTAAAGTCATTATTTTCAATTTAAACTGCAGCACTGTTAGCTGGTAATTAGGTTGAGTTAGTAATCTTGGAATATGTGCGACCTTAGTTCTGTTGACAGTTGCGCAATCGCTCGCGCGAACACAATAATCTAGAAAAAATAGAACCTCTCCTCTTAGTCATGTATGCAATTACTAAATCGCGTGATGTATACGTATTTTTTCTTCCCGATCGGATTTTTCCCGAAAAAATCGATGGGCCCTCGTCGTTGGGCAAACTCATCGCAAGTACATCTTCGCCAATTTTGTTATTCTCCATTGAAGTCATAAAAATTTTAAAAGCCGTATAAATTTCCCAGTCGCGAACGCACACACGCACGTATTACGAGCTAAAAGTGTTCGAATCATAATTTTATCGTTCTTTTAATTGAACCCTGCGAAATTTATTTAACTTTGATAACAGCAAGAGTATTAGCTTGAGAATCCAAAGTCGTAAATTCGTTTAAAAGTTTTATTTTCGAAATTTATGACCGCTTGATAAAAAGCGCGAATGAAGAGCCGAAGTGTCTCTTTCCTAACACCCCCTCGTCGCAACTTTGCTTCATTTTTTTCCGCCTTATCGCACCCGCAGCACCAAAAAAAAATAATCCGCGCTTCTATACGCACAGCCCGCGAGAATTTCAATTTCAAATATCGATCGAGCGTTTTGACTGTTGTCTGTACACAGCAGCGTAAATTTCCAGGTATATGTATACATATACGTGCGTGTAGAGGATTGCGAATTATTCAACCTTGGCGAGTTGCTCTCGAGCTTATTTGCTTTTCAAGGCTTTAAACGAAACAAGAAAATCTGCTTGCCTTCGTCTCCTACTCTCTTCTCTGTGATTACGGAATACACACGCGCACAGACACGCGCGCGCTTAAAATACACGAATTTGTTTTGCACGACTGAGTCAACGAACGCGCTGATTGATTTTTATGGTAAAAAAGGAGAGAAGAAGAAGAAGAAAAGAAGGCCGGCGCGTGCGTTGAAAGTCTTTTGATTCTACAGGCCGAGAGCGGTAATTGCATTCCGCGTAATGTTTATATTGTAAACGAGTTTGGGAAAAGTCAATCGAGAAACTCGCGCATACGTTTCGAGTGTATTATTTGAATTTGAGTTGAACTCCCCCGTGCGTGTATTATACGTTTGTTTTAGAAAGAGTGAGAGAGATAGAGAGAAGGAGAGAGAGAAATGGCTTTGTAGAGTGCTAAGAGATTTGAAAGAATGGAAAAAACGTTGCGCGTGCGCTTAGCTCACTTTCGCCACGCGAGTTCGCCGTGCGAGTGCGTTCCAACAACCGGTGCTAATTAATCACAATATTTGATGATTCATCGGTGTAGGTTTGCATTTCTTCTCCGTGCATATGCGCGGCGAGAGCGCGTGGATTTGGGTTCATTAACCAACCGATTGTTTGACAACTTCGATCCGACGTTATCTACATTTCTAAACGGCTGTGATTACAGTGGAGCGACTGTTATACATATATCCCGCCGATAGTATTTAATGCTGATTGTCATTCTGTAAAATTGATCTCGAGAAAATGATTCGACTGTGCGCAGCTGTGACAAAGGAACGCTGATATGTAAGCTGATCGATTTTATTTTTTTTTCCCGTAATGCGCAGAATCTTTTCATGCACCGATTCGTCAACATTTGCACATCGATATCAATTATACACGCTTGAACAGACGTTTCCGCTTGATTTATACTTAAAATTCATGAATATATGCGTTCGACTCGATTGAGCATGTTTTTTGTATCCATTTTAAATGTTGGTTTGAATTAATTATATAGATTTGTGAGCATTTAAAAAATACTCCTATAAAACAAGTAAATCAAAATCTATTCATGTCTGTTTGATGTTCCGAGCACCTCGACAGACTTACTTATCTTAAAAACTGCCACGTAAAACTTTGCTCGTATACATACATGTGTATAGCTACACAATGTAGCTTTTGGTTAAATTCCCGTTATCTTTTCCTCGAGGTGGGCAAATAATAATTGCTTGCGAGAGAGAAAGAGAGTCAAGTCGAGGCGATATAAGGCCTTGCTTAATGTAACTCATCGTCCGGTTTTAATGAGACCGAATTAGAATAAATAGCAAGGTCTTTGTCATGTGTTAGTATTAGCTGAGCAGCTCAGCGTGGCTCTTCAGCTGTACGAAGGAGTTTGCGCGAAAAAGTATAAAAAAGCAGAGGCTTCCTCTGTCGGTTTTTTGTTTAGAGGATGAACTGGCAAATGTTTGTTGTTAGGATCTTTCGTATTCACCGTATAGTGAAACTGGAGGAAAATCGTTTGAAAAACATAACAATTATCAACCTTTTTTATCATCGAATTTAAAATGATCCTTATCTCAAATGGAACTTGATCTACTGTAATCAATATCGTTTTATAAATATTTGTGGCTACATATCTTGCTTCATGGAAATAATTACAATGAAATTTTCTTAAAGTCATGCATTATAATTAATACAAATCAGATATAGTACAGTTATTCTATCAACGAACGCATGCATATAGCCTATAAAAGATTATAACACCACATCTACCGTTCTGTTCCTTGCAACTACCAAATGGTACAATTTCACAAAAATCCACAATTACTTTTAGCCTATTTCGTTCGACTTATCGTGAATCTGATTTTAAATTTGCAAGACAGATTCTCTCTGAGCGTCCAAAATTGAACAAGAAACACTAACTGGTTTTGCATTCGATCTTTGCAGAGCTGCTCAATTAGTTGGCCAAACAGCTCGATATCGATAACAGCACCGTTACGATTTTTATCATCAATAGCATCTTTGATATAACAAACATTGTACAGCATTATCGTGTACTTTTGTAATTAACGAACAAGTTGATAAAAAATCTCTGATATACTAGATATAAGTATCGAAGGTATATTATGAATTGACGTCAACCTATTTCCATGCGTTTCGTTTTATTTTTAGAATATATTCCAAAGTATCAATATCTGTTCACTTTGAACAGGGCCATTATTTTCACAGATACACCGTTACGGACGACGCAGTGTTACGGAACGCTTTCAAATGATGTTTTAAATTTAAATCTCCAAATGAACTGTCAATGTTTATACATGGAAATAACGTACAACAAAAGCTGAAAAGTAATTATTCTCGTTGTTTCACTACGCTGCTATTTATTTCCACAAGCTTATTACATACTCGAAAAAAGGTTGACGAACAAAACGAGCAAAAGGACAAAACTCACAATTACAATTTCCGTCCGCTCTGTAGGAACAATCGGTTTTAAAACACACATTAGAAGACGAATCCGCTCGAACAAGACGCGTGTATATTCGTTATAGCGCTGCAACAATTTCGCGCGCCGGTTAATTAAATACATCCTCGGAATCGATCAGACAGGCGCAAATCGCTTCGTCGCTTGTAATATTCCACCCACTCCTCCCACATTCTAGGATGGAATATTCGTCCGTTAATTATTTCGATTTGTGCAGAGCGAGAGCCAGAGAGAGAGAGAGAGAGAGAGAGAGAGAGAGAGCAAGAGCTTTGTGTCCCTTCTCACTCCGCAGTTGCGATCGATTCCTCCTATACACATCGCGGAGAAACGCAAATCCAGCCTCGTTATTCAATCAGTTGTTCAAACACACACACACAGAGAGAGAGAGAGAGAGAGAGAGAGAGAGAGAGTTGGTTGCCGATTACGTGGCTCTCTCGCGTGAGCTAAAGGAAACTTGGGCGCGGATCCGAAAATAGGCTGCGAACGAGAGCCAAAAGAGCGCGAGCATTTTCTCGAGAGTCGCCTACTGGTGTGCAAGCTGGTGAGAAAGCGGCGGAGATTCGCTTTTATATTCTTATTATCGCACCAAAAATGTCGTGCATTGTTCTCCGATGGGACTATAACGTCTTTTTATGATGAGTAACTTTTTTTTTGTGTAGACTCTTTTTGTCTCAAGGTAAAGATGTGAATAATGGGGAGAAGCGAGACTCTGCGAGGCTTGTAAAAAGTACGATTACAGAGCGATATTTCAAAATAGTTAAAATGTTTGCAAATTCGTACGTTAATGCGGAGGCTTATGCGTATCAGATGAAACTGATAAAATGTTTCTTTTATCGGATGATTATTATCGAGCTGTGTTTAAAACGTTTTTATTAAATCGTAAAACAAATGGGGTACAAAGTTTATAGAAGAGTTTGTCTTTTATTTTTTCAAACTTATTTTTTAAACTTAACGTACTTTAAAGTCTCTAGCTAATTTACATAACTTCGTAAAAACCCTCCGATAATATTCATTTTAATGCACGGCAGTGCACCATAACATTTCGACGGATATTATATTCTGATTTCGTAATGCTGAAAAGTGGAACCATAAATTTTGCAGTTGTATACACGACGTTATAAATCATAATAATTCTGAAACTTGTATTGCTCGGCGGTAGGGAGAAGAAATTTTTTAATATTTCGGAAAATGCATTACTTGCGGCCCACAGAGAAACAGAGAGAGAGAGAGAGAGAGAGAATTTTTAATATTTTGAAAACTTTTGTTCTCCGTTTGTATATACACACACAGAAGAGAAGAATATATGAAATTCCTAAGAGTTTGAAACTCGAGTAAAACTTGACTGTGCCTCAGTGCTCCCAGTTTGAGAATATTGAAATTCCGCATTTAGTCTTACAGCAAATTAGATTTGAATCGCTTTTTAAAATGAAAATGCTTTTTGTAAAGAGCACAAGATTTTTTCCTTCTTCTCTCTCTCTCTCTCTCTCTCTCTCTCTCTCTCTCTCTCTTTCTCTATCTCTCGGTCTCTCTGTCTTTTTCTGAAGGCAACTAAAAGGATTGACTATTTTTCCGATATTGGAACGACTTGGAAGGATTGAAACACACCCTCTTAGCAAATTGCTACTCTCCGGAGCGTTTAAAAATAACTTTTATAATGCAAAAGCATTCAATATAAACGTATTTACGAGATTCTGATTATTACTGTCTCTTCGGACGCTGGATATATAAATTGACTCGTGTTAAAGGCGGAGCGTTTTGGAGCCGAGCCAGAATTATGTAATTTAGCCTATATTATACTCGCCAACGTAATTGCATACGTTCGCCTATATATCCGAACAAATTATCTAAAATCTCTCTGCTTTGGAGGATTTGAAATAACTATTGCCTTTCGAACCGGCAATAATTTGGTTGTTTAATCCGTTGCGCAATAAACAACGGATGAGAAAACGTATCGCCGCTGATTTATCGTTACTTAAACATTTGTAATGTTCATTGCGTGAATTTTTCCATCTTTTTTTTGCTCGCGCGTGAGCGCAGCAGTTTTTTTTTGGTGCGGCTATAGACCCGGTCTCGGTATAGCTGTCATTCTTAAATAACGGCTTTTATATTACATTAATGCTTCAAATAATTATCTTAATTACTTCCTGTAGCGCATAAACTCGACGGTTGCGAGCACAAATTGCGATGATTCATTCCCCTCTCGACGAAGTGAATAAAAATCCATATTTTCCTTATCGCACCATCTATATATAAGTAATTTTTTCACCAACTATTTCATAATTTTTTTTTTATCGGCACTTTGCCAAAACTCACTTTTGACGCTCCTCAGCATTGACATTTTCTTCATTCTCAAAAGTTTGATCGATCGCGAATTGCAACAAAATTCACGTGCACGATATATTACATCAAAATTGCTTTTCCAACAGCGGCTCGTTAATGAAGTGCACTCTCGTGCAATGTGTATATATCTACATCGCTTACATTCTCGTCGCCCGAATATTTCCGAGAGCAACTAAATTTTCAGTAATAAGTTGCCAACCAAAATACCATTTTCGTAAACAACTTAGTCAAGCGGCGCATCGCATCGACTTTTGACCCAATTCCCCCTATACCTTTTGTTTTGCCGAAGGAGAGGGAAAGAGAGAAAGAGAGAGTCCAAATGAAATTCGCGAGAACATACATTTTCGCAATTTCCGCGCATATTAAAGAACGAAAATAGAACGACGGACATTTTAACAGCCTCGTAATAATACTAGTAAGCTGGGCTTTTTTAATATTGCCCGCACAATTACAAGCTATGTATATAATGCTGATTCATAAAAGACCGTTTCAGCGATTTACGATTTCAATTAAGACGCGGGACAGTTTTATATCTCGTGCGCCGTAATAACCATATGGAAATATTGTTAATAATAAAAGCATTACGGTTATTATTCCCACACGCGCGTTTTCCTGTATGGACGAATCGGTTGGACGTGAAACAGAGTGACAGTGAAATAAGGCGATTCATTAAAAAAAAAAAAGAAGTAACGCTATATAATAGAGTTCCGTAAGCTGACTGGCGTTGAATTATAATCGACAATGAGGATAAATAGAGGCGTTGAAAGAAAACTATGCGGTGCAAAAGCGTGGGACACACGCGGGACGCGAGCTGTGTCTATGTACGTGCGCATATAGCAAAGGGAGAGAGAAAGAGAGAGAGAGAGAAAGAGATGGCGAGGTCAGTGGCTGACCGGCACGACCTTGACATTTGCGCCCGTCCTTGTGCGGTATTTAAACCGTGTAAAACGATACATAACGCGTGTGCACTGGCCACTGTGCGCACATAGAGAGAGAGAGAGAGAGAGAGAGAGAGAGAGAGAGAGAGAAAAGTGGAGGGGCGAATCGAAATCTATCGTCGGCCTACGCTTGCATTTTCAGTATTTACGGATGTGAATCATTGAATAGAAACGTTTGCTTCGTTAAAGATTCCCAAACACGTCTATACGTGAGCGCTCACAAGAGAATCCAGTCATCTGTTTATAGAACGAACACAATTAACGTGTTCTAACGCCGCGCGGCCAGATTATACCGGGCAGAAATATTTATACTGGAGTTTGTGTGTATATGAACGTCGAATTATACCATTCGAATCGGAACGTTTTTGTAACTGTCCGATCTGAGATGTGAATGGGACGGTGGCGGGGGTAGAGAGCCATTGTTAGTTGAAAAGTCGTTTAATTAAATGGAAATCAATTATTTTCCTTTAAGAATATATAGAGCGCGTTGATCAATTTAAAACGAATTTTCTTTGATTAAACGAGCGTTTTGTGATAGAGAGAATGAGACAGAGAGACTGAGAGAGAGAGAGAGAGTTATAGAAACTTTCGCAAGAATTGCGCGTTTGAAAACTTTGATCAGTCATTCTATTAAATTTAAGTCTCTACTTATCCGTTTCGAATGTTTGCGAGCGCGTGGATAATTGATTGTATTGGCAGATTTCAGGCACTGATTAGACGATGTAATGAAATTAAAACGATCGAGATGGAGTAGGGAAAAGGAAAGAAAGATAGAGAGATTCAAATGGAGATTTTTACTTTTTTCCGTGTCAAGGTGAATTGCTCCTCGTCTCTTGCTCCTCGTCTCTTGCTCCCCCTCGTGCTCCCCGCACCAGCGATTATTAAGCTATAATTATGACGAAATATTTATGATCGACTCTCTAGCGCGGAGCTGTAAATATTTTAGAGTGTGTAGCCGTTAGAAACTCTTTTTTTTCCTTCTTCTTCGTTTTATCGTTCACGAAATTGCTCGGAAGTTATAAAGTAGTTTTGACATTTTAACCTATTTCTCACTCTCTCTCTATCTCTGTGTCTCTCTCTAGCGACGTTGCATTGCGAAATCCGCGTATTGAATCGTTCACATTGTTGTACGAATTTATTGTTATTGACTTTTTGTGAGCACTCACACTCGCGTCGATTTTACATTATCTATTAGATTTATTGCTTCATTCCGGATAATTTATGATGCTTGCTCAAACTTTTTAATTTCTCCTTTATTTATTAATAAAACTGCGCACAAAATGCTAATGCCTCTCTCTCTCTCTCTCTCTCTCTCTCTCTCTCTCTCTCTGGAGAGTACGAAAATTTATAGGTTAATATAAATAATTGTAGTGAATTAAAACACGAAAAGAGATATGTACGATATAAATCTTGATTAATATCCGTTCGTTTCGTATATTAAATGAAGATTAAATTCGAGTGTGTTATACACATATATTTGCATTGTTTCAATTATACAATGCATTTAAATAAATTAGCCGATAAATCAGGTAACAATATCTTATCTATTCTGTACAAAGAAAAAAATTAAAAGTTCTCATCGATAAATGCAAAAGTTTCATCGTTCGTTTATTATCAGACTTGCTCGAGATAACGTTTCATTAGTTTTAAAGCGTCCTAGAGATATTTACGAGCGATATTAAACCAAAAAGAAAAGAAGTTCCATTTCGATAACAGGGTGGCCTGGAAATTCGCTGAATTACTGTAATAATATCGATAAATAGACCTTGAAGTGCATAAAAAAAAGAAAATTCGCCGGCAAGGCCGCTTATTATTAAAGAGAATGCGATGGCATAAAAAATATTTGCCCATCGTGTGGCGTACAGGAGAGAAAGAGAGAGAGGGAGAGAGAGAGAGCGTAAAAAGAGGAACTTGATCGATCCAATGTCATTATGCTTTATTATCTTCAATTACTTCGACTTTGTAACTGCAAAATGGCCAGGCTCAAAACAATCAAATTATGATTTAGTGCCTCTGGAGCGCGTAAACGTCCATAAAAACCCATGGCTAGCTCGACATATCTTTTTATTTTCCACTATACCAAACCAACCCGAGCAACCCGTTTACGAGACGACTTTTTAAAATAAAAAAAAAATCAAAGCTCGCGCACGAAAAAATTCTTGTTTTTTGTTATCAAGTCGCAATATTCCAAGTGTTTTCCGCGACACGTAAATCATAAAATTGCAATTTCAATGAGACAATAGCTAAAGCCTGGACATATAATTAGTCATTAATATTAACTGCGACGTTACTCATCGCGCTTATAACCTTGTTATTCCGTTTCTAATAAAGATCGTATCTGTTTAGCGATCGATTATTTTTTAACCGAACCTTAAAACAAAAATGCGCCTACGCAATAACAGTTTCCGCCCTGCAGCGCGTATCGGAAGCGCCGTTGAAATTGTTTTTCAAACGCTTGCGCATTTGCGAAAGAAATGAGATAAAAATATCCGACTCAACTTGAAAGTTCCGGCGTAAGTAAATGCATGTAACCTTCTGTCACAGCGTAACAACTGCGCGCGAAATCCCATTATCATAAAAGATTCGACATCGCGAAGTGCATAGGCATCGTCAAACAGAAAATAAAGCAGCGCAGCCCATCGAATCTGACAATTTTTAATGTGCATTTCTCTCGAGAAGCAGCCACTTTCCCCCCTCAACATCCCGTGCAAAAGTGGATTATTTTGGAAAAAGCATTTATCGCGATATATCGACTAGCTAATCCCCCTATTACGATCGTTAAAAGTGCAGCGTTAGCAAAGTGGCTTGTTAACCCCTTGCGAAACGTCCCTCCCCTCTCGCTTTACTCTTCCCCATCGCACACGCACCTTTACTTTATGGACTGCGTAATGATTCTTCTATAGTCGAATGAAATATTCATCTGCCGCTATGTATGCCTCGATGATCGCTGCACTCGTTCGAGGCACAAACTCTGCCGTCGCGATGTTTGTATACTGTTAACGGCGTTTGTGCGCGCAGCTAACCTCAATTATGATGCATATGCATCGTTTAGCGATGAAAATTAGCGCGCATGAAAATACTTGGGAATGTGCTTCTGTGCTCTCTCGTTGTGGTGTGTGCGTGTGTGGATGTATCGGTCGAATAATAAAAGACTGAGTCACACGAGTTTAGACGTTGTAAACAGCGCCGTATTTGAATATTCTCTCTCTCTCTCTCTCTCTCTCTCTCTCTCTCTCGCTCACTCTCTTGTTCTGCACTAACTTTATTTATTTGTGTTTACGTGCATATAGTGCTGTTTTTCTTCTTCTCCGAGCTGCTTCTTTTAGTTGATTGTTGAAGCGGAGGTTTATTATGGACCTGCGTATAATTAATCAATGATTAGATAAATTGAATCATTAGTTTGGACAATTTCATCATTAGTTTGGATAATTTCAGCGTAAATTGTAAATGTTAAAACTCCAAAGATTGGAGAATTGAATTATATTTATTATATGCTATGTTTATACAAATTATAAATTCATGATTTGAAAAACTACTCCTCAAGGTCTTGACCTTCTTATATAAAAAACTAATATTTCTCTTTTTTTTTACAGATTTCTTACATTTTTATTTTAATATCTGGAAACTTTTCATATTACACATATCTATTTCATAATATGTTTCCAACTAAAATAGAAAATCATACAGTAAATCATACAGTGTTTCCTCTTTCACGCATTTTTAAATTACAAAGTGTGTGTAATACACGTTATACAGAACACGTTAAATGTATTGTGTACATTTAAAATACATAGAAACCGAGAAAGTTAAAAAAATTAATATAATAATTCTAAAAAA
>UELU01145682.1:37377-128968 GCA_900490025.1 Megastigmus dorsalis | reverse complement strand
TACTCCTCAAGGTCTTGACCTTCTTATATAAAAAACTAATATTTCTCTTTTTTTTTACAGATTTCTTACATTTTTATTTTAATATCTGGAAACTTTTCATATTACACATATCTATTTCATAATATGTTTCCAACTAAAATAGAAAATCATACAGTAAATGTTTCCTCTTTCACGCATTTTTAAATTACAAAGTGTGTGTAATACACGTTATACAGAACACGTTAAATGTATTGTGTACATTTAAAATACATAGAAACCGAGAAAGTTAAAAAAATTAATATAATAATTCTAAAAAATCTTCATTTGATTTCACAATATTCATTCCAACCCCATATCGCGATATTGAAATCACACAATATGAAATTTTCTATAGGAGTCCTAAACATTCGAAATCGGCCAACAACCTGCTTAGAAAATCGATACTCATAGGAGGAATGGTTTTATATATAGTTACGTGTACACGCGAACACACTTGGTATTTATAGAAATAACCTCTGCGCGCGCGCGCGAGCCGTGTTACGATATTGAATAACTTATGAACAATCGTATGTAAAGGCCGCAATGAGCACTATTCAGTACGTCAATGAGCTGAATCAAACCGAATTTATCACAGTTTCAAATGGAAAATTCACTCTCTAGTTTATATTATGCGACAGAATTCAGTTAATAAAACCCATGATGTGTTTCGTACACTATGTATATCCCATTTTGTTGTGCGCGTTCAATTTGAATGCTTTGCTGATTGTAACCTTTTTTTCTGTTGCAGGTGAGTTGATAATCTCATGAATCTATACCAAATCTGCTTTTTCACGTAAGTTTAAATGAACATTACGGAGAATTTAATTCCATCATTCAGAATTTTTTTATTTTGATATAACCAGTGCATTGACTGTAATATCGTAATAAAGGATAATGGCATTTTTATGTCAGTTAGCTAATAAGGAAATATTAGTTAAAATCTATTATACAAATAATACAATAATTTTTATCATTGCCAATTTGTTACTGAGTAAACATCGAGTATTGAATAACAAGTCTTTAAAACCTTAGCAATTAAAGTGATACAATGAATCCGTTGTATGCTCTTTGATACCTCATAAGCTACAGTTTTTTCTTTTCATTGAGCGAAGATTCATCTAACGATAAAGAGCAATCTTTTTTATCTTATTGAAATAATCGGCTTCCTTTGCCAGCATTTCATTGCACGAGTTGAGCGTAACTTTGCTTAATGTCAGCAAATTATGCAAATAGTTAAAAAATTTACAACGTAATTTAACAATCCATAACTAGTACTATTACCGGTTATAGTAACGATTACATGCAAAGACTTACGCACACTATTGAACAAGCAATCGTCGCAGGAAGTGAAGAATTACCTCCTTTAAACTGGGGAAAAACGAATCACTGCCCTCAATAAGTCTGATGCTTATATGTAAAACGATATTCTTTCCTACTTGAAATGAAAAATAGCAATCCAAGGTCACAGTTAAATGCTTGCCTAGAAACTGGTAAGCAGTGATATTTATCCTGAATCGTTGAGTGAAACAAGCAAATAAGGAATCTTGAATAGCTTGTATAAAGTGCATCTAAAATGGAAACTATACTGAACAGTTCAGTTTCGGTAGGCAAGCACACGAAAATTTGCTCCAATTTAGAAACAAAGGAGAATATGCAGATAAGTATAGGTCTGCCAACAACGAGGGACCTTGATCAATGATATCATGGTGTAGATTGTAAAAAAGGAATATTGTGCCAAAAATATCAACTTTGAAAATTCTAAAAAACGTAAAGTTATACATACATATATATTATATTTTATCTTTATTGATCTACAAATAGTGATGTAAGACACCTAAATGTATTTATGATTTGGAGATTTTTTTCTTAATTCTTAATACGCAAAAGTAGTGCTCTCTTTGAACTTAATCTCCATGTATATTAAAATTAAACGACAACATTTCGTTGAAATGATTTTCCGAGATCACAGATTTAAAACTGGACCAATGGCAATTTGTTTATTCAAACAATGAACAGAACTACAAAAGGTACGCTACACAGAACAATATGCACCGCAAATTTTCTTGCTGCTCTACTATAAATTCAGCATTCTCGGTATTTCTCAGTCATCTCATTATCTTCGATAAAGTAACTCCATTCAACGGCAGAGCTCCCATTACAGGCCCTGCACTCGCAGCAGTTTCATTACAGTCTTTGCAATAAAATTGCAACGAGCTGAGAAACGCACATCAGTCAATCTAGTTAGCGTGCTCTTGTAAACTTTACCCTGCGCGCATCGTTTCTCTCCAACATGTGCATGTATACATATACACATCCATATATACCTATATTCCACTCGCAGACGTATAAACTTGCAATTGTGAATTTACGCACTTTGCTCCCATGGTAAAGTAATTTTCATCTTTTACATCCCTCCCCTCTCCCGCGATAAACAAAGTTGGCGTACGCGTATTTCCGAATGTGCCACAGTAGTGCAATTTGCATATGTGCATTTAGAAGGGTTTACGAGCTCAAATTAAGAGTAGAAAAAGAAAAAGAAAAAGAAAAGAGGAGTGGAGAAGAGAGGAGAGGAGAGAGGAGAGAGGAGAGAGAGAGGAGGGAGGGAAGACAAAATGAGAACAAAGAGAGAGAATCATCAGGCATTAAAAGATCGTAATAACGGAAAATAAGAAACTGCTCGCTATGGTGGCAGCCCTGTATTCGGACGTAATGACGTAAGTATACGCTGCCGCGAGAGAGTCTTACCGTTTTCTCTTCTCTCTCTCTCTCTCTCTCTCTCTCTCTTCTTCTTCTCCTGCGGGGACTGCGACTGAACGACTAAGCCATAGCTCCGAGCATCGGTTTTTAGAAGAGCAACGCTTTCGGAATTCGTAGAAATACTTAGTGCGAGAACATTTTCAAATTCAAATTTTCACGTTCACCCATAAAATTTTACTGTGAGTTTACTTATTTAAAATTGACATAGTTAAATTCGAAACTTTTCGAGACAAACGAAAAAACAGTGCCATTATAGATTTTTAAGTTTTATTCTTTTTCTTTTTTATGTATTCCACAAATACTATTCACACTTAGACAATAATATCTTTCACGGTATTAAATCTCCAAATTCAGCATACACATTACGAACAAAAGATATTTTACATTTAAAAAACGGTATTCTAAATTTTACGAGAATAACTCAACATTACAGTAAGGGCACCAGCGTCAAAACTCTTAATACGCTCCTGCGTCTTCCTCGCTCTCCTCTCTCTTGGTGCGCGCGAGTCTCTCTCTTTCCCCTTCTTTCTCTCTATTCGCGCAAAGCACTATCATTACAACGTCCGCATACTGTACACTTATTATAGTTGCACGGGCAGAGTATATCTACAAGTACCTTATACGCGTGTAGGTCTTCTTGCTTCGCGTCACTTTATAGTCATACAAAGTTGCAGGATGGAAAAAGGAGGCATTTGCGAAGCGAAAGGGTTCAAACGAGCGAGTGTGACGAGGGTAGAACTGTTTTCTGCTGAAATCCCGTGTTGAGCAGGAATTGATGTGTACAGAAAATACTTTGTATTGTTATTTGCGGCGATAATTTGGAAAAGTATTTTATGATTATTTAAATATTATCCTAACAGTCATTATGTAAATGCTTGAATATTTTCTTGTAATGCGTTCCTAGTTTCTGGATTATGTGAAGATTGTGTAAATAGGCAATCGTTTTTTTCGGAAAATGTTGTTTTTAATTTTAGAACATTACATATCAATAAATATTGCAATAAATTTTCAATAAACACTGATAAAATATTTATGGAAGATAAGATTCATGTAACAGAAAATTAAATATTAAACAAGTGTAATTTAATAGGAGATATAAGAACTAAAATGATAAAACAGAAATATGAAAATAATCATTTTTATTTCTGATATATAATCATAACGAAACTCGATTTAACTTTGTCAATGTCAGCTCTATTATTTGCGAAAAAGAAACGGAAGGATATTGTTTTCTTTTATCGACCAATCACGCGATGACGTAAAACAAATGGAATTGTAATTTCACGTTCGATTCGTTAAAAATGAACATGACGAAACAAAAGGATTATATCAATCTTGTTCGTGTATATATTCCATCAGACAAGATCTTTGCAAACTTCGGAGATTTTTTTTTATATCGGCGCATTGAATCAGAATTTCCGCGTAACTTTCGAGAAATTCAATTCATTACGAAACGGGGAAAAAACTAAAAGTTATAATAAAATAGGATTACGTGATGCTCTAAAAAGTATTGCAGAAAAGTTATACCTCATTACTTGCGAAATGAAAGATGTGACAAAATAAGCACTCAAATTTAACTATTGTTTTACATTTTTATCTTCGTTTGACAAGTACACTGCGTAAGAAAAAGATAGTATAAAAAAATTTGCGTCGAAAATTGCCCAACTTTGAATGATAAATACTCAGCTTCAGATCAACGAAGCGTAGCTTTCTTTAAATTAAAGCTTGAAATCCCAACCTTTTCATCCAGCTGTTAGATTTTCGATTAGATGACACCCCACAACACGAGGACGTGTATTGTCATGCATTAAAAGAAAACCTCTACCTATCTGGTGACGCAGAGGCAAGACTTGCTGTCTAAGCATGTTGGCTATATAGTGCACTGCAGTCATACTCGGTGGTGGCAAAACTACCAAATTCGTGTGTTGGTACACTTTTCGCTATTACCGATCCACCTTGAAATGCACTTAGCGGAGCAACACATGCTCTGTCAAACCTAATTATTGCCTCTGCGACGCCAAACCCGGGTACGATCATCATTGCGTTCGAACAGAGAAATCCGCGATTTATCGGTAAACGAAACTCTTTACCATTAATGTATTGTCCAGTTAGCGTGATTTCTTGCGTATCACGATTTATTTCGACGATGAACCACATTGAGCATTGGCACACAAGCACAACCTCGAGATCTAAGACCTATCTCGTGTAAACGATTCCTTACCGTTTCATTACTGATTTGACGTTCTGAAAATGTTGCATTTGCAATTTGTCGTGCAATATTGACAGGATGTGTAATTGTGGTATCAACGATCGCACGATCTTCTCGTGCAGACATTACTTGAGGTCTACCAGGCACTGGTTGTGGCTGTAAAGCACCCGCTGCCTGATAATAAGACCAAATTCATGATACAACTGATTGGGTGATAAAAAGAAAAAAATTTCAAAATCTTGTGAATAATAAAAATTTTATAATCCTTAGAAATTTTAAAATGTTCAAGCTTTAAAACTATCAACATTTTACTATTTCACACACATGATGAGATCAATTCCGGCTGGCTTGTCCTCCTAGTGCTTATCGAGTAACGCTGAAGTCGGCGGTAAGCAGAAGCCACAATTAGTTTAGGTTCAAATAATCTTTATCCCAAAAGTCATTTGAATTGGAAGGTAGAGAGCTCTAGCTCATTTTTTTAAATTAAAGAGAAAGAGTTGAACTTTAATTTGCATTTATTAGAATATTCAAAAAAGTATCCAACTATGTGTGCATCGCCAAACTTTGTAAATTTTAGGATTTCAAAAAGATCTTAAATTTCAAAGTAACGTGGTGCGGGGTTGCATCTGATCGAAAATCTAACAGCTGGATCAAAATAAAGAAATCAAAGCTCCGCTACGTTGATCTAAAGGTGAGTAATCATCCTTCAAAGTTGAACAATTTTCGACACAAATTTTTTGATGTTATACTTTTTGCGTAGTGCACATACTGTATCTATGAAAACAATAAATTTATTTGCTTCGCGGAGGTAAAAAACTGAGATTAAATGGATATTATGTTTTTTTTTACATTTTTTAAATCTCCTCATGGTTACTTTTGTACTGTCGGATTTCCTTATCTGTAGATTATACAATTATAAACGTTATCAGCACTACGCTAACTGATAATAGCCATTCGTCTATGGAAACCCGCTGTCACAACATTTTAAATATTCAAATAACAATGAAAAATGTTTTCAACGAGAGTAACTCTAGGTGTTTTATAAATTTTGTTATCAAATGCTTTGAAAACCAAATAGAGTTATTTAAAACCTGCAGATATTAAAATTTTCAAATGCTGCGTTGCGAAAGAAAATATAATTGCGTAGGTTATTTAATGTAATTAATTTAAATTTCGTTATGACACAGTCTTCTAAAACTCTTCAGAAAATAGAATTCTTTTAAAGTTATAACTTTAATCTCGTGAAGATACCATTATAAAAATTTTTCATAATCCTGAGCATAAATTATATTAAAATAAATGTAAAAGTTAAATATGTAGGATTTCATTTTATGGATTTTAAATTCTAAAATTCTTCGTTTTAGTATTTTATGTAAATTTTGTACACAATGTACTTATTTGGATTCGAACAAATATTTTGAAGTATTTTATTTAAATTTATTGTTTACCATTAGAAAATCTATTAATATTTTGAAATTGTATGCATTTGAATTTAAGTAGTAATAGTAATTTTTGTACTTTATATCATTGGTATATGCTTATCCCAATTATTCTTTATTAAAAATATCCATTATGAATAATAACGAGAATGAATTTTGAAATTGCATATTAATTTTAAGAGCGAGGAAGAAACTAGTATAATATTTTAAATTAAACAAAACATAAAATGTAAAATTGATCAATTAAATTTAACCGAAACTTCAATATACTAGCTTCTCTCAAATAGTAATAGAATTTCTAAGCCTCTTATAAGATCCATTAGAACGGCATAAAATATAATCGATCGTAACTCCATTACACAAATCGTTCTACGTCCTTGGGCGCATTAAATCAATGTTTAAAACGTTTTAATGTACAGCGGCTAAAAAGAAGAGCTGCTTTGAGTGGAAAGGAAAAGGAGACGGGGAGGAAAACGCAGACCTCATGAAAATTAGAACAACATCGCAATCCTGACAAGTTACAGGACTTTTGTTAATCCCTCCTTAACTCCAACACTTTGCACCAAACTCACCCGCATGCCTCTCTCTCCCTCTCTTTCTCTTTCCGTAAACAAGTCCCGGGGATTACAAGCACCAAATGCGGCTTAAACGTGCTTCTCCTTCTAATTAAGACATTTCTGTCCGCCTGTCTGTTTCACTGTCTGTCTGTCTCGCTTTGTTTCTCTCTCTCTCTCTCTGCCACGAGAGATATTTTTAATTTCCACGCACTTCCCGCTTTAGCCTTATGATATCGCTTAATTCGCGTCAAGCCATCAGCGAGTTTCGAATCGTCACGTCGATTTTTACTATCGCGAGCTACGATAAATGTATAACCGAGAAAAAGAGAGTACCTTTAGAAGTTAATTAATTTTTGAGGAAAAAGAAACTCCATATGCTGTGAGTACTTTTAGAAATTAGATATAATTGCTTTAAAAAGTGTTCCAACGCCAAAAATTTGAATAATTTAAAATTATAATTGTATTGTTGCTTGTAGCATATAAGTAGTCTGTTTAACCTCATTATAGCAGTACTTATTTTCACATCATTATGAGCGTGCATAGTTAAACCATAGCAGGGCTCCAAAAGCTTTAAGGTCGAAACAAGCGAAATTTTGGGAAAGTAGACTTACCGAACTCTCATTCTGAGCTGTTTACATAATGTTTGAAGTTGTGTAATTATCGCATAATATTAAATTATTAGATTGCACTTATTGTTGGAGAAATTCCTAAAGCCCACGCTCATTGGGATATTGCGGTGCAGGCGCGACACAGTTGTACACCAGCGATCATTTAAAATATTAAATTGAATTTTTCCAGCTGAATTTACATTTTACTGGACTTGATTAAGCGCTGCGCCCGAGCGTAGCAAGCTTTTATCGAAGTTCGCTGGGTTTTCATTAAAATTGTTACAAATGTAAGCATTATAAGTCAGTTTATATCAATTAAATACTTTTTTCATTAGAAAAGTTTGGATTGTAATGAAACTGAATTTGTGTAATGACGGAAAATTAATATTCGTTGTACTGGAAGCTTGGAAACGTTGCGTTTGAAACTATTGCAACCGATCAGAGGATGAATAATAGAACGACTACAATAGACGATCAAAATATAGTGCCTCTTTGTTCTATCGTTCTTTTATAAACGCTTGCTTAAATTCTCCTGTTTCTCGGTTATACAAAATCACAGACTTTGCATTGACGTCTGAAATATTTTTGCATCACATTTAGCAGTTGAGTGAAAGGCGTAGAAATATCAATTTTTAAATCTTACGAAATCCTTTATTGTTATGGCCAATAGTCATTCGAGACCTCTGCAAGAAATTGACTTGAAACGTTCTATTGCCGGATTATAAATCTCGAAAATGGAACATGATTGAAATGTCGGACCTTGACAGGTGTAGCAATGAAATTCGCTTAAATATTTGCTTTCATGAAATTGTAAAACTAATTCTCTAAGTATTAAAAAAAACTACTTCTAGGTATGCGTCAAAAAGTGAATTGACGCAAATGCAGAGTTTTTATTCTTTCTTTTAACTCATTATTCGTTTCTGCACAACTTGATTTATGGCACTTTATTCTTTCTAGCTACTTCAACCCGTGACTCTATAAACATTTTTCTTAAATATGACGTCATTTAAGAAACTACCATCGCAAAAATGCAAATAACACTAGTTATTTTAGAGTGTATGACCTTCGTTGCTCTAATAAGTGTTTATCGCCGTATTTAAAATTAATTACTCCTATCCTATTCCAGTTTTACAAAACACAAAATTTAATTCATTTTATAAATAGAACAAACATTCATCATTTATCGTGTACTTTCTTTGCACAATCTGCGATCAATTATGAAAGCAAACAATTCATAAATCATTGCTTCATCGGAACTCCTCTCCTATTATTTTTTTTATCTTCGCCAATGATGTTTGCGTTTTCGGTGTATCTGCACTTTGGAGAGGCACGACCTTGAGCCATAGAAACTCGATTTTCAACAAATCGAGAAACGGTACACTTTCAGCAAGAATAAAAGCTCGAGAGGATTATTGTCGTATACAAGAAAGAAAACGAGAATTGATCGAACGAGAGAAAGAATTCATTGTCGCATTGTCGAGGCTTTTCATCTGTCTAAAGACTGCAGTGCCAGAAAGCTTTCACCAGTTTTCTCACTCGCTTGCTGCTGCAGCAGCGGAAACAATTACTTTGCCACGGAGAATTGAGTGGACGTTTAACGCTTTATTAAAGTATGACAATAATTGCTACGGGATCCTCATCTTTTGTTTTCTCGTGCAGAGCAAAAAACGTGAAAAATCAAAGGGTTTTGCTGGGAAAATTTTTTCTGGGGATTGTTTTTAATTTTCCATTGTTCTTGATGACGAGCAAAGCCATAAAAGTATCGTAACCTCACGGAATCTTAATGAATGAATTGTCACGAATGCGAGGAACTGTAATCCTGTAATCGAATTTACTCTTTTTTCCAACGTTTCTCTCGAATCTTCCTTTTTAAAGTCACTTTATAGAACTTAATGGTTTCCTTGGTGTTTTTTTTTATTAACAGTGATTGCGAATCTCTAATCTTTTCCGCTTCTCGGAATCACAAAGTGGCTTTATATTACATTCATAAGATGAAGAAAATAAATTGAAATGAATGACTTTATTAGAAAAGAAAATCAGAATAATGCATTCTTAATTATTTCTGTACTTCTCAATATATTTACATAAATCCTATCGACATGCCAAAGAAGAAAAGAGATCGTAAAAATTTAAATTACATTAAAGCTAATACACTGCATGCAGGGTTTCTAAAACGATATCAAGTATTTTGTATGCGACACACACCGGATCTCAGTCGCAGTCTCGGGTTTCCACTAGAATTCACCCATGTGTCTTAATCACTTTCACAGTGTTGCATTGATATGATGGCTATAGGTTACTTACATGTGCTAAAAAGAAGTTCATATTATGTCGACCGATGCCGAGTTTTTCGAAAGATCATATTTTTTCATTTCTAGGTGTGCAAGAGCACTTGGAAGGCTTGGTCAAGCCATTGTTGTCAATTGTCCATTATAGCCTAGTATTCAGTAGCCTTGGTTTGCATGAAAAGATTTTCTCGACGGAATAAAGTGAATTATAAATTGGCCACTCGTTATATCTTGATCATTAATCCTAAATGCTCTTTGTTGTAGTATGTTTTTTATCCTCTCTCTCTCTCTCTCTCTCTCTCTCTCTCTCTCTCTCTCTCTCTCTCTCTCTCTCTCTCTTTAATCTCAAGTAGACTTAATTTATAACATTGATACATTCTTAGGGGCCTTACGTCAGAGGAACCTTGACTTTTAAATTCAATTCCAACACTATATATACAATATACACACTTCCAGTTGAATAATTCTTTTAGTTCTTTTTTTCCCTCTTCTACTCACCTTTGTTATTTCTCTTAAATGCTAAACAATGTATTATTGAGCGATAGTATTAATAACTATAATTCACTTTAAAAAGCTTATCTAGTCGACACTCACGTAATGAGAGAAAAAACAGTCGATGATAAAACGATGTATATACAATGTTTATCGTTGAAAGAGACTTTTTCACCCCGGCGTAATTAAGGTTACGTTACGTATACGTTCATCTCTGCAGCTGTCGATAAATCGAAATGTATGTGATGCTCAGTCACAAATTTCCAAGTGTGATGATTGAGTCATTTTTTCACGATTTCGTAATGTACATATGTTGCGTTCAGTAAGGATATCACGCAAGCTCAAGACCTTCTGACTTTGATAATAATTTACTTTATACTTTATACTTTATTAAATACCAAACACTTAAACATTTCAATTTCTCTCTCTCTCTCTCTCTCTCTCTTTCTCTCGCCGTCGTTACGCAATGTTTACACTTGTGTGCGCTCGCGACACATTTACATGTCAACTAATCATGTACAGTTGCTTGCAAGAATATTCTACGGCATAACTTTCTCGTTGTTCAGTTGGGCAAAAATACATTTCTCACGGATTCTTTTCTGCTTAAACATACATGTACATATGGCAAAAAAAATCGTATTTCAGAGTTCATTTCGGGGCTTGGGAGAAAATGCAAAAGAACTTCAGATCTAATCTATTTCCAATCAAACATTATCTTATCGCGCCTTTTCTCGTTTTCGTCTCTATTTAAGCTAGAGTGCGAATGCCATATACGATCTCTATCGTTCGATATCAGCTGGTCCTAATCGAGGTCAAATTCGATCGCAATCTAAATGAATACGATGCGAGGCCAAGTGAAGTTTCGCGAGCATTGGGAGACACGCAGTAATATGAAAAAAGAAAATCGGAATGGACGCTGCAACTCAGAATCCTCTTTTTCTTTCTTTGCGAAATCAAGTTTTACTATCTCTGGGAGCATCGCCACGGAAACTTTTGTTGCGAAACGAGCCCTTCTTCTTCGAGATATTGATTTTACGTTTTCCGTGTGTACGAATCGAGTTTTTTGTTCGACTGAGAATATTCTAGTTGTGATATCGGTTGTTTATTCTGAATAATAATGGCTTGTTATTTTTTAAGTGAATGCATATCTTATAAATAACGTTAATAGATGAACGAGTTATCGTGCGATGAGTGAGTCAGCGCTGAAAATTGCGAAGATAAATTTTATACTATAATTATGTAGCTACTTCATATTTAACGAAACATAATAGTTATGAAAAATGCAGTGTTGCAGAAGACTTGAGCAAAACTTTACAAGAATATATTCTATTTAATTTATTTATGTGAACTTCTACAACTCCTTATAAAATATATAAACAGTATAATTTCCATGCATTTTTTAAGTAACATGGAAAACACTCGGAGCTCATTATTTATACAACAAATCAAATATTGAAGACTGTGTATAACAATACTGGATATTGCGATGAATGTTTGATGTGAAAAGCTGTAGCTTTCCATAGTCGATATAAATGAAACAAAACAGAGAACGACAGATTCCTTTGACTAAATACGTTTTCCGATTTGAAAATTTAATTAAGACCGCAACGAGCGGTTAGAATCTATTTGAAATTTTGGTCCCGCGCACATTTAATCAGCATACCTCTCCCGCAAAATTCCTTACCTTTATAATTCACCAACAATTTAAACTAGCACTGCTCGTAAAAACGCACTTCTTTCGGTAAAGAGCAAAAACAAGCTTCGCGCACATGCACTTATGAAATCCGGCTTACGGTGTAGATCGAGCAAAAAAATGCCAAGGAGCGTAGTTATACATAAGAAAAGTCCGAATCGAGGAAGAAAAAGTGGAGAAAATAGTTGGCATAATGCGAACGAGCGAAGCAACCGGGTTACATTGCCTTTATATATGTACACCAAGTGGCGCAATTAAGATCGTCGGATCTTACGCGAGTTGCCCGCTTGCGCCAATTAAGATTATTTATCTTATTCGCGTGTATAAAGTTTGGTTTATCGTTGATGCTTATTATATATACCCAAAACGAAAAGCAGACAATTTGTGCGTTTATTTTAATTTTTCGTGATAATATGATTTTTTCTTATCTTAACTAATGCTGCACATCCTTTCGTCGGCTTGTTTTCGATCATAACCCAGTTATAGAAGAGCGATAAGAGTCTATTGTTGATAGGTCGCTGCATTTTTTTTCTTTTTTCTTTTTGATAACGTCAATTAATCTAACGGCATTTCTCAATCTTGTATATCTCGAGTATTAGGAAGAGAATATTTTCGTCGATTATAGTAGGTTAATTCTAGCGAATGGAAATTCATTTCCAAGAATAGAACCTCTATCCAAATGGGAAATCACTCGAATTACGGTAAATCATTCGCTAAAACATACGTTTTATATTGATTCTGTCGTGCAGCCTGTACATTTACTGGATATATACGTAAGTGGGTCAATGAAGTGAAAGTTTATAGCAAACTTAAATGACTTGAATAGTTCTTAGATTCAAATTAGAGGATGGAACTCTGCAGGAATTCTTTTGTTAAATGCTCCTTCGTTGCAAATTGCAATCATTTTTGTGAAAATCAATTTTATATGCTTAAGAGAGCTTTATTTTAATAAAGAGAAAAACGTAAAGACAGGATATCCCATTAGTAAAGATGCAGTAAAACTTTCATTCTGGAAATAAATGATTCATCGGTTTTCATAAACATTTGTAATATTATTATATAAAAGTAAAGTACATTTCTTCATCGAATAAATCACATTTTCGAATAAATTTGGTCGTTCTCAAGTATGTATAAAATAATCGTATAAGTAATAGCTTCTGAAGAAACCTATATAACGTTTCGAGGTTAAATATCATCTGTTTACTGCCGATCCTTGGCTGGTCACGTTTTGGTTGCAGCATATGTGCGCCATTCCCTATTCTTTCTTCTCTACTTAAAATTACGTGCATTCGCTAAAATCTAATCGAAATGAACGTTGAATAAAAGCAAAAGTAGAAGAAATAAATTTTCTAGTATATAAATAAATAATTGTGTTTAAAGATTAAAACTATTTCTAATACATAACTGAAAATTCAATTTGCTTTACGAATGTGTAAACCATTTCGAAAGCACTAAACATAGCTCTATAGGAGAGAAAGTATAGGTACGTGCACGTATGGCGTAAATATAACAATGATAGAACCATTAAATGCTATACAAGGTAATCATTCGACTAGATAAACGTTTATAGGATTAGTTCACGATCATTAGAATATTTTAGTGCCTTCGAAGACTGATAATGAATCAACTGATAAAAATAAACAAGAGAGAGCTGAAAAAGTTTAAAAAGGTTACATCAATTACATGCAAGCCCCGGATTCCCCTTTCTGTTATCGGTCATTGACTGACACCAAACTGGAAAAATACTCATTTAGAAAGACCTCTAAATGTGTAGTTCTAGATCTAATAATGGCATTGTTTACTTTCTTTAGAAAAACTTTTAAAATTCAATTAATTTTTTAACGTCTATTTCATTGGTATTTCATTCGTAAAAAGATACTATCAATATTTAAATTTAAACTGAAATTGGTTTTCATATACAGCTAGTCGTAACTCGTAGAAATTGAAATTTACAAGTTATATATATATATACATAGTACACTTTCTGATACCTAAAGATTAACCGATTATTAAATATTGAAAACGTAAATAGTGGCGCAACATCACAATTAACTTGGCAGTTTAAAGTGCTTCATAATTTTACAATAACAGCCATCATTGCAATCTGAACATTTAATCAGTAAGTTACAATTTAACGAGTTGAGAGAATCTAGCGGCTAAACGTCGAAAACGTTTTTCTCCACCAATTGGATTTCATCATCATCGTCATCATCATCATCATCATCAAAAGTTCTTTTGTTTGTATACACACGTATATAAGCGCATATGCTCGCGTTATTTTTAGAACTGCAATAACACTCTATGATTCATGTTTAGCTCTAATGAAGTCGTTAGTGTGTACAAGTTTGGAAATTTGCAAAAGAGCTCGATCTCAAATATAAACGACAGTTAAAATTTATCAGTCCGCTTCGCGGGTAGTTCGCGTTTAAGAAAAGAAAAAAGAGAGTAAAGAGACAAACTCGCATATATACATATTGCTTAATCGAAAATAAACTCGTTAAAAATGAAGCGCACGCGAAAAGAAAATATTTCTAAAAGTAACGGTCGTACTTCACTTCCTCTCTCCCCCCCCCTCCCCCTCTTTACTTGGGCAAATACTTAGTTCAATATTGTAGCAATTTCGCTTATTTCACTTCCTTCCTTAAATAACCCGCACGTTATCGATTTGAACTTAGGTATATACGCGACTACCGGGGAATTTATATATCTACACGTCCTTAACTATAGATATATACAAACAACCCGAGGGGGAGTGGGAAACTATGAAAGTGCACTTGTTATCGATTCCAATAATATACCTAAGAGCCAAGTCGTATTTTCATCCTTTTAAAAGTATAAAACTTTCTCTCTCCCCCTTCCTCTCACTCACGGAGAGCTGCACCGTCGAGTTATCCTTTTGCAAAGATCAACATTGCCGCTCTCTCTCTCTCTCTCTCTCTCTCTCTCTCTGTTTTTCAACATTGATTTTAACTTTTTCTTTGACTTTCTTGTTGCTCTTAAGAGGAGAAAAAGGAGAAGTAAGATATGGGTGGAAGGATATATGTATACATGTAATAAGACACCCATAAATTCCTCTCGTGGCGAAGTTAGTTTTACATAATTAAAGAAAACACAGGTCACAGAGAGTCAGCGGCGCATTCGTTATGAAATCCTTATAAATTCCGCGAAGCGCTTTAATTAAAGATACAATGTTGCGCCTCGTAAGGGTAAGAAGGGGTAAAAAAGGAGGAGAAAGAGGAGGGGAGAAAGAGAGAATGTACGTGGTGGAGGGGGAAAGAAATCAAGGTATAGATCCCCTCGATCTAAAACTTTTATAATTGTGCTGAATGTGAATTCAAGACCTGAATATATACGTTTATAACCTCGTTATCGAATCAATTTTAATTAAAGTTCGTCGAGGAATATCAAAAGGCAGAACCACGCCGGTGACGTCATTTACTAGAGTTTACTCGCCGACTTGTCTGTTTCTCTCTCTCTTCCCCTCTCTCTCTCTCTCTCTCTCTCTCTCGTATACACTCATACACTCGCGTATACTTTAGCTTGTTATATACACTTTTTTTCTCTCGCTCGCTCTTTCATATGCAATTCTATATAATAAGAAAGAACTGATATTTTTACTATATGCGAGATTATTTGAAACGAAAGAAAAGAAATTTCAATCTGTGTCACATACCTTATATAATTGCATACCACTTTTCTCGCATATTTATTCGAGTGCAGAATTGAATGATATTTTTTCAAAGTCTAAGCAGATTTCGCAATGAAAACAAGAGATCCGATTCATTGTAGATTTACTTGTAAAGAATAAAAAGTATTTAGCAATGAAATGTCAGTTTCAATTCTCCATCACGTCAGTCGTACTTTCAAATACTAGCTGGATACACGCGACATTTTTTTTGTAATTCCTTTGATTTGACCTTTCAAGATTGCAATTGGTCACATGGTTATTGTCTCATCGCGGTTGATGAAAAAGAGTCGAGGGACTTTCGAGTTTTTAGTGTTGAATATGTGCAAGAGAAAGCGTGGTTTTTGTGACGTAAATGATCCCATTCATTGGTCATCTCACGTGAGATCTTCTGTAGTTTATTAGTCCGTTAGAAAAGATCGTCTTCTGAAGCTTCGAGGAACGCCACCTCCTGTGATATAACGGGACATTGCAGTTACACGTCGTTCTCTAGTTTTGTCCTTCATCGCGGACTGCTTTCGCAAATCGAACCTTCATGCGCTATATCAATGATAATTAATTCTGTTGTTGAACTTTATTTTTATTCATAAAAGATATAAGGTAACATTATGCTTCATTTTATCGAGTAAATTAATTTAGAAGTGAATTGATTCCATTCATAATGATCTCTTATAGTGGTAATAATTAACATTCTAACAATAGACTGTCTGATGGCATACACGATATTTGCCACAAACACGCAACATTTCTGTTATAACGATGGAATAATGCTGAAATCCGTTCAAGCTTCCATTGATGTGTCTTTCATTTTTGTAAGAAAAATACAGACTGTGTATAAAAACAAATTCTGCCGGGTGAACAGAAAAAGGAGGAAAGACATAAAAGCATTATGAAATGATTATTTAATCTTTCTATCACGCATTATGTGCAATTTTATCTTTTTGCCCATAAAATTTTTTACATTTTCTTTTTTTGCTTTCGTAAGGTTTTAGTTTTTATTTTATCCATGTTATATCAGTCAAACTTTATCGTGGAAGAGCATCGACCGCGACGGAATTGAAATAATTCAGCATAGTAAATACCTTAATTGATTAACATTATTTACATTGTACACCTTCTAAAATTTATAGCACCCAAAATAATTCGTTCAATAGTATAAAATTTCAAATAATAATTCTTACAGAATAAACAAAAATAATAATTATTATACAATAAACATAAATAATATTTTATATAGCAGTATATAATAAGCTAAGGATTCATAAACTATTTTTATAAAAAAAGAAATATTTTTATATATCTGGTGCCCATAAATACGAGGAAATTAAAAAAATTATTTGAAGTAAATCGAGGCTGAGATACACGAGTTATTTTAACACGCTTGCATTAACAGCTTATGCCGAGAGACGAAATGTCCTATGAAATTTCAGAACTAGTACTATTTATTACAGCAGTAATCATTTGAAATACTATATTAAGCAAATCCTGACGAGCAACATAAATGTCGTGCGTGTATGTTAACTTTCGAATCATGAATTTCATCACAAACAGTTATTCAAATTTACACGCTTTGGAAAGTTATAACCATCTAAATTTAAAAGTCTAACTATGTCACGTGGTATAAAAGACGATAATTCCTTTTTAATACGGTAATTTCCTGCTTCGAATAACATAAATACGCTGTAAGTGAGATTTAAACTTTTTAAAATCGAATAACTAATTACACTCACTTGGTTTTCACTTACAGAATATATCGAAAAAGTGTCTCGAAAGTACGTGGCCGCGCGCTGCAAAAGTAAAAATCGTTTTCATAACTTTGTCAGATTTTGACCATAAGGCTCTTCCTTTCGATGTTCCTGGAAGGGAAAAACTTCTGTGCAAGAGGATTTTTAAAATTGAATTCTCAAGAGCTTTTCATCGGAGTATTATAGTCCGCGTGAAAGTTATATTAACTCGTTAAGTATACGAGAGATAATAATTTATAAAACTCAACTTTTATCCGAGCTGTACAAATGAATTTTAATTTTATCCTTTTTTTTTACTAACGAATTAGATTAAAATTTTTATTTTCTTGATAAAAAGTAGCCGGTGCACGATTAAAATTCTTTTTTCCTCCCTTTTTTGATAAATAAACCTTGAAATACACAAATTAAATTTCACCATTTATTGTTTTATTGCCAGGAACACAATTAGTAATTTTCGTCTCAGGTGTAGGCTTGTTTTTTTCTTTCTTAATTAATGAAAAGGTCAAATTTTCGGGTTCATGCACAGCACGAGATAAATTAAAGTGCGTAATTAGGAAGTTCCGAGAGTTAATTTTCCGGCAGATAAAATTTAATTCCTCGAAAACGAGTCGAAGGCGCTCACAATGTAAGCGTTATTAAACAATAATTGATATCGTGGCTTCGTACGATTAATTTACAAACTTTCACCCGATTTTTCGAAAAATCGATAGCAATTTCATATTGTTCATATACGCTGTTAAATCTTTTAATCCTTGAATCAGCTTTCGATTTGGCGATATTCGCTGCATAAAGCACGCATCCTTTGAGAGATATTCTGTTTTGCGTGATCTTTCAGGATTAAAAGAATGTCGCACAAATATAGATTCCTCCGCAAAAGATTTTTTCTGGGAATATTAGTATTGGAAGTGAAATTGATACGTTCTCAGTAATAATAAATAACTTAATTTGTTACCACAGAATTATATTTTTATTACTCTATGAGTATTTTTTCACAATGCGGTTTTAATAATAGTGTACCATTTTTATGAATAGCAATAATCATCATCGAAAAATTAAATAGTAAAATATTAAATATAAATAATATATTACTTTTTTATCAAATTATAATATACTTGTATTTTATGTTACGGTTCCTTTTATTGTAGCAGAATTAAAAATAGTAATAATTCCAACTACCTTGAATTAAATTAATTAAAACTTTTGCTTCATCATTCTGACCATTATTATATTTTAAAATTATGAAATTCCTCCTTTGTTTATTAATATATAATTAGATGTGAAAGTAGAATAAAGCAAAAAAGTGACGAACATGTTATTAAAACGAAAACATTATTAAATGACTGCGTGGACTATACACAAAAATTCAAATTATAGATAAGATCCTAAATTATACAATGTTAAGATAAAGTCTGGACATTTTTACAATGTAAATGTGAATTCATGTATGTTAGAATCTAATTATAATATTTTTAATAATATGCAAGTGAGATATTAATACATAATTTATATATAATTTTACATTGCTAATAATATTTCACATTAGAATCGTGATGCATATCTTAAAGTATTTTTATTGCTCTTAAACCTGATGAAAATGTAAATTTATTCTGTGCATTTTTAATATCAAATTCAACGAAGGAAATCAAAGGCGATAAAAATGTTTTATAGCACATTTCATTTAAATTATTGATTCAATCAAATTTTCTTGAATATAAAAGCTTCTTAGTTAAAATGCGAATAGGGATTACTTTATATATGGCTTTATGGAAAATTTACTGAATCGACATTTACTAAAACCTTTCTGTTAACTCAAGTGAATTTTATTACGAGTAATAAGATATCTTATGATAAGCACATGCAGCGTAAACGCTTTTAAAATTGTTTCTTTTCATTTCAGTTTACACAGAATTCGTTAGCCGTTAAGTAGATAGTTCAATAAAAAAGCTGATATGAAATATCCATTAATTATAGTATTATTAAAAAATGGGTCAGATTATTTTGCGAACTTTCAAAACCAATTTCAAATTTTGTACAAGTAGATTATGTTAGACTCGTTCAGCATTCTCGCTGATAAATAAGTTACGCTTTATTATTTAGAGTAATTTCTTGCTATTAATAAATAATCACGTTTCTTTTACATCCTATTGCACAACGTTAATACATTACATAATTTAATTACGTATTTCTATTAGTGAATGAAAGAAAGGTTTGTAAATTTGATTAATGTATGCCTTTCTAGTACACCAACTGATCATGCATATTATGAAAAGATAAGCTAATTAGCATTGATATAGAATTTCTAATTTAATGGACACCTGTTATGCTGAGAAGCTTTAATTGATTATTTAACTTTAGATGATAAAATTCATAATTCCTCAAACATGGCTCTTAGTTATTACTTACAAAAATCTATTTAATTATAGATGTATAAAATGTGTGAAAGTAATAATTTCAATCTATAGAATACTATATGAAAAAATATGAGAAAATGTTAATTACAAATATTACTTTTTACAATATATTATAAAATAAATACATGTAAAATATTTAACGATACTTTATATAACATTCTGAGTTTAAATTATTATTCATAACTAAGAAACTAAAATAGTTGCACTAAAGCTATATATAAATTTATATTATCAATTACATTGATTATTATTTTATAAAAATGGTATACTACTTACTAACAGTATAAAAACATTTGAATACGAGAAAAAAGTTAATATTTTTACGTCATTCTGCATGTCACATTCAATGTTCTTACAGCATTTTAGTTAACATAATACGCTTGAAAATTCTCGAGAATGAACAAATTTATCTATAAAACATTCCGACTTTCAAGCAGAACTAGGTATTCTCTGAAAGTCAAATTCTACATTGCTACAAAAAATATATAATTAATTCAATGCTTGAATGTTAAAGTAGGTTTATAATAAAGAATTTAAGAATCTTACGCCAAGTATTTTAATAAATACATTTACGACTTTCAATACAATGAGACTCTAAAATAATTGAAAGGTATACGTTACAGAATAATTGTAAATGTAATATATCCCCTTATAACGGTAAATTTAATACAAAGCAGTGATAAATAAGTTAATGAATCGAGGTAATATTTTTAGCTATAAGTATTATACCAAATTTTACGATGTGTAAAAATATTCCAGATTAATGAAAAAACATAAACAATAAAATTTCAATATGGTATAGCCAAAGTGATTCAAAATGATTCATTTCCGTAATTCCGTTTTATCAGAATTTCCCGGAATTCCCGTAATCCTTCTTTATTCATGCTGATAATACATATAGTTTTTCAAACTTTTCACAGAATCTATTCATAAATCTTTCAGGAAATAAAGTGGATCGCGAAAAAAATTGCCTCGCACAACATCGCATAGCCCGGTGTAGTTTACATGTAAATTTATGAAGCTCAAATATAAAAAGTAATTTTCTAGCCCATTTAACGGTAACAATTTCTCAAAGGGAAGTAAAGATTCAGTCTTCTTTGTGCTTTAAGGTTTTAAAAAGGTGAGTCCATCATTGGCTTTGTAAGATAATAAAGATAATAAAGATAATAAGATAAATAAGGAAGATAAAAAAGATAAACAATTTCTTTGTAAATAAAAGAAATCCTTCGCAACTAACAGAACGATCCCCTTCCCCCTTTAATTTAAAACGAATTGATTTTAAAATAAGCTCATTTGGTGCGTGTCAGCAGAAATCATTTCACATTAAAACTAAACGCTTGCATCAGTTTTCCTGAACATCAAAGGTGGATTAAAACAAAGAATAAAGTTTATTTCGCAATGTGACTTCATACTATAATAATAAAATACTAATCAGTTTTCTACATAAAAGAAATGCATTGTTTCTGTCTATTGTTTCAATTTAAAAAAATAATACTTTAGCTATTTAAGTACTGAAGACATTTGTTATTTCTGCTATAATATAATTACTTATTCAATAGAAACAAATTCATGCACATATCAATTGTTTTTCAAAATGTGTTTCTTTAAAAAGCAAAACAGATTTAATTCCATTGTCGAGCAAAAAGGAAAGATTTCACGTCGAAAATAAAAGCGCTCGATGTACCGAAATGTAAAATTAAAAAAAAAAGAAAAGGAAACGTCTCAGTTCTTCTGAAATTCTCAAACGCACAGCCCGTAACAATGTATAGGCATGCACACAAAATTCGAAATAAAACGCGGTTGCGGTAAATGCAAGCAGCGAACCAAAGAGTTTCAGTTTATTTCGTAATCCAGCTCCCAAGTAATTGATTACAATCGCGCGCGGGCCATTAAAGAGTATTCAAGAAACGAAAAAACGGAGGAACAAAAAAGAGAAGAAAATGACACGAGCTTCGTAACAATTCATCCGAGTCATGTACAATATTGCATTGTATAATTTCTTTTTTTTGTTTTATCCCCCTTTCTCTCTCTCTCTCTCTCTTCCATTTACATCGTCTCGTTGAGCCCACAGCTATAAAATAAAGCGAGTACGACAAACAATAGAAAAACGAAGGCAAAAACAGAGAGTGAGTGAGAGAGAGAGAGAGAGAGAGAGAGAGAGAGAAGATAAAAACGCTTAAACGGATTGTACAGACGGTCGCGCGCGCGGGCGACGTATATTAAACGGAAACTTGATAAACTCGCGGAGAAGTGAAAAGGGAACGAGAGAAAACAGCAGGTATATGTGTGTGTATGTGTATGTATGTATAAAGTGCACCTTCCGAAGGGTGAAGTACGCCGGCGCTGCAGGGAGAGGGTAGAGGATCGACGTATTTATATATATATATTAAACACATATACATGCTGAGTGGGCAGGTAGGGAGGGGTGCAGGGTATAAGGTATAGAGAAGAGAAAGAGGGAGAGAGAGAGAGAGAGAGAGAGAGAGGAAACAGGCCAAGACTACACAAGGGATTTAATATGGAATTCTGCAGGAAATTGGATTTAAATAAATTTGAATACTTCTGAAATTAAAGCCCCTCTGCGATATCTCCATAGAAACGTAATAACGCGAGACTCTCTCCTCCTTCCCTTCTCTCTCTCTCTCTCTGCCCCTCTCTCACTCGCGCTTTTCCTCTCCTCGCCGGCTTCATCCCCACCATTCTCCTCTGCCTTCCCCCCCTCTTTCATCTTCTACAACAGACACATATACACACGCGGCGCGCGCGCGCCTATACCTCCTTCTATCTTTAAATTTATCATTGTCTTTTTCTCCTTTATATGTATATCTCCTCTTTCTCTTATATATTATACTTACAAACTGTCTCTCGCTCACTTCCATTCTATCTCGTTCTCTTTCTCCCCTCAGTCACTTACTCTTCCTCCCACCTTCCTTATACGTATGTATATATACACATATATATATACATGTGTGTGTATAGCTGCAATAAATGCGCGTCTGTACCTTGGCTTATGTAAGTGTATGCGTCGGGTAATTGTAATATTGTGAGTTGGTGCTTTCTCTACGCAACTGTGTGTGTGTGTGTGTGTGTGTGTGTGTGTGTGTGCATTTGATCTCGCTAGTGTTTGCTTGACTGTGTACTGGTGCACAGGGTTATGTACACACACGTATACACGGGATATACACGGTCGCATGTCTTGGGACGCGAGTATACGTTGCGATTCGATTCTGTACGCGGGAGACTCGTGCCTGTGAGTTCTTCCTTACAGGGGCTGTTACAGTCGCTCGATAAGACTTCTCTCCTCCTCCCCCTACCCTCTTGTACATGTATGTGCAGCTCTTTCTCTCTCTCTACTGCTCCCCCTCTCTGTGTACTCGAGCTTTTCAAGAAATATGTATTTTTATTCCGCTATAAAGGCTTTTCTTCTCCTCGCTTCTCTTTCTGCTCTGCCTTCTCTCCCTGTAAATACTGACGAATACATATATACAGGGGAAATAACAAAGTTTAATGCGAAATTCTCGTGAAAGATTTAGTGGCGCAGTTGCGTTTGCCGTTAAATTAATGGGCAACAATAATTTTCCCCCTTATGCAGGGAGAAGTAATTTAGAACAGGCCCAAGTTTTTTAATTCAATGAATTTGGAATGTTGAGTCGTTCGAAAGCAAATTAATGCTGGGCGCGCGGAGCTTTCACGGCGTGAAAATAAACGAATAATGTCTTATAGAGATTAAATGTACAATGCATAATGTACGATTTGACGTGTCCGGTAAAAGATAATAACGACTTTAAAAATTAAAGCAGCTTACCAAAGTTATTTAATCAACGATTTGTTGGGGCACGCGATACAATCGCGATATAAACTTATACATGGCGTTTTATGTATTTTCTTGTTTCGAGGAGAGAGAAAGAGAGAGAGAGAGAGAGAGAGAGAGAGAGAGAACCAAGGCACAAAAATAGACTCAGATAAACTTTGCCGCTCGCGCGGCCGCGAGTTTTCCTCCTTTCCGCGGGATTAAGCAATTTCAAACTTTGTTATTTATTTCCGCGATACCATTTTGACATGTATTATTTAGTTCCTTCGACTTTGCGGAAAGAGGATATATCGCGTAATGAATTCGTTGCACGTGAAATCTTCGAACAACTTTATAATAATGACGAACAAAAAGCGGTTATGCAATTTTGTTATTGAATTTAAATTTTCAAAGCGTCGCATCTACACGTACACACAGACACAGCTTTGGGGGTGTAGCGAGTAAAGCAAATTGTCCGTTGTAATTTTATATGAAACAAGGCGACTTTGCATTATAACGACACGCGCACAATTATGCACGGTGCGAGGTGTGCTTTGTGCTTTAAAAACAAAAGCGAATTAAACCGAAGTCATAATGCAAAATCTAATTACGTTTTCCACTTTGTTGGGTACACAAGCTAACAGTTTATTCTCGCATCTTTTAAAATTAATTTTCTTCTTTTGTTTTTTTTTCCTCCTATTCTTTCTTCTCTCTCGCCAAGGGGAAAACTACATCAGTTAATTAGCATGAATATATTCTACATTTAATTACCCCCTTATTTCTTTTAGATATTTACACTGCGCGCATTTTTTCACGTTTTTGCGAGACGTGCTTACGGTGAGATGCAGCTACATCCACAACTGCGGGCCAATTACGTTAAAAAAATCGAATTACATTTTGCTTAAAGCCGGGACAATTGATCAATTAAGTCGTTTTAATGCTTTGAAGCCGTGGCACACGAGCGCCTTATTTGGTTTCACTTAACCTTCCGAACTCTCTTCTCTCTTCTCTCTTCAAAGCCATAAGACACACGAGAGAGGTTGCATGAAAATGCATATATCTTTTTTATTCTCAAAGCTGTTATAACTGTTCATGAAAATTGGAGCAGCCGAGGCGTAGTTCAAAGTGCTTTCAAGACTTTCAACACTCAATTTCGTTATTTCTGCTGGCGGGAGAGGACGGGAAAGGAAGTGAAGAGAGAGAGAGAGAGATAGAGAGTGAGAGAGAGAGAGAGAGAGTTGATAAATTTTATTCGCTCTTTAATCAATCTCGAGCTTATATCGTCCAGCACTCCGAAAAATATGTTATTTATCTTCGAGATAAATAAGTATTTTGGGCTCTCGCTATATGAATACGTTCTCTCTTTTTACCTTATATTACATCTTTATCTCAGTGTTTTTGAGATATAACCGACTATGTTTTTTTTTCTCTTCTCTAAATAAAAAAGCAACGCCACGACTGATTTATTATGCTTTACTTTAGCTTTTTCCTTTTTTCTGTTTGAATAAGTCTAACTTGATTTACATTTTTTAAGTCGGGTTCAAAGTCCTTATTATTGGCTACTCGATTGTGTTCCATTGTTTATTTTTTTTCTCTTTAGATTTCTGAGAAACAGATTTTATTGCGATTAGGTAGTAAATCATGGGAATGATACGAATTCAGAATAAGTTGATGTTGTAATTTTTCTCTATAATTCGATTCCCACTAATTGGAATTCTATTTCGGTTTGGAATTATATTAGATTATCGCTGGAAGGCAGTACAACTGGACTTAATCTTATATTACTTTTCTTAATTTATGCTAACGAGTCGCTTAAATATTGTTCAATAATATTATACGATTCTGTTAGCTCATAAGGATATAATGACCAGCTTTTTATTTTTCGCGAACGAAACTAAAATGCAATTACCATCAAACTCAATTTTAAGAAAATGCAGAGAGGAGATAAATTGTTTGAAAGACTCGAAAGAAACTTTGCACTTTTCCGTAATTAAAAACTTAGGCAAGTAGTTACTCTACCGAGGCATTAAGCATTTTTTCTCTCTTTATTTAATTACACAATAATTACATAATGATATAATATAATGATAATTGCTGAAAAAGAAGTTAAGCCCTGCACGGGACCATTATCCGTTTCGAGAAAATCGACAGTAGAAAATAACAGTAGATGTAACAATAATGATTACTTTTCCACGTATTTAGATATGTAATGGCATTTATTTCTCGTTAATCTAAAGAACGATAATAAATGCGCTGACTATGCTTAGAGGCAATGCACGTAATTTATATTTCCGAACAGTAAAACGAGAACTGGCGATATTCTCTTAATCGAACTAAATGTGAATGTAATTATCTTTTACGTTTTCCCATTTAAATCACTTGCAAACAAATCGTAAAAGTAGACGCTAACACACACACACACGTACCTCATATTACGAAATAACTGCGTGGTAATAATTTTTAATCATACGATTGTAAAAATATTTAAAAATCTCTCACGGTCAATCGAGATTAAATCTGCTGCTTTATTATCAAAGTTCTAAACTTACTTCTATTGCTTTACTATACTTTAAACATTTGTTAATAACATGTTTGTTATCATTACCGTGTGTTATACTGATTGAAAATTGTTATGTAGGAAGCTTGGAAAAAATTCGAACCTTCGATATTTAGTAAACTTTCACTTGACATACTTATTAGTTTTAAAAGGTGGTCTCTTTCCAAACCCAAAGTTATTAGTAAACATTTCCTTTTTTATTCCGTTACTTGGGTTACGAAATCGAGCCAATCAGTTTAATAAATGCTGATATCCGCATAATTTATACCTATATTTCATGAAGTTATAAGGTAACAATCTGGTTTTAGCCTTAATAACAGCTATGAATTTTCCATGGAAAAAATAAATTGATCGCGTTTTAGGGCACGTCGACCTTCGCTGCAAAGTATTTCGAAATCGAAGGTTACTTATAATCGAATCCAAACTGTTATATTTAGCTTCCTTTGCTAATGACGATGTACTATTTTATTTTTACCTTATTCTGCAATTTCTCTAGCCTACTCTATTGTTCAGAATTCAAATTGACTGTTGGCAACTTGTCATTTCGAAATATTAAAAAAGCGTTTGGAGCCGATATTTTACGTTAAAACCCGTACTTAGGGAACAGTTAGAGCGTACGAATGACTGAAACGCTTACATTATTAATAATTTACATAATTTCGCGTCAATTAAAGGAAAAGAGAAATAAAAGGAATGTGTATAATAATGTTTGAGTAATTTCTCGGTTGCTCGGCAACTTATACACTGTACGCCAATTCAACATTCAAAATCTATAATTACAGCTGTATTTTATTAGAACCAGCCATTAATAGGTTCAATTTCTTTTCTTATATTCTAATAAATTACACGCTTACACACGCATGTGTGCCGCGCAAGGCCATAATCATTGTTGGAGCATTTGGATCGAATTTATAAGCAAATAAACCTGAACACACGAGAAAGGGAGAAAAAAGAGCACAGTCCTTTTTTTTAATAGCCGTAGCGAGGCATGCAACAATTTCGCTACTATACGTACACATATATCGTCGATTCCCATAATTAAATGCTCTAAAAAGCGCTTGACATAAATCTGATCTGCAATTACAATCCGCGTGTACATACATTGCGACACGAGAGTCTGAAAAATCAGCGCTAATTTCACATTTCATTATCCACCTGCAGTGCATTTGGGCAGTGTGCGACCGAAATCTCATCGGAATGAAAGAAAAATTCACGAAAAGTTGGAAACCGGGTGAATAACCCCGTACCCGGCTTATAACCGAGAAAAGGAAAAAAGTTCGTCTAACATACCTCATTAGGCCCCGGCACCGTAGTGCGTTCCTTTCCCTCAAACGATCGAAACGCATATTTAGGTGTGTACGGGCGAGAAAGAAGTGGAAAACGGGGCTCTTTGCGACAAGCAAGAGACTCTGTTCTCGACAGGCTGTTATACTCTTTCTCTCTCTCACCCCCCACCACCCATTCACCCCCAATAGTTACTCACTCTCTCTCTCTCTCTCTCTCTCTCTCTCTCTCTCTCTCTCTGCCTCTCTTTTTCCACCCCCCACTTTTCCACCTATCCTCCTTTGCGCTCTCTCTACCCCCACTTAAAGCAATGGCGCGCGCGGCTCGCTTACCCCCACCACGGCTGACGATTCACGGCAGCCATGCCTCGCTCATTCCGCGTCGAGCGCCGCTAGTGCGCGTTTCGTTTCCGCCTCCTGCCAATAGTTTCCTCAAATCGTCAATCGAGAGGTCGGGTTATTGTTATTTTTTTCATTCCGTTTGTCAGTTCTCGTGTACAACTGTACACACCGTGTGCTTTCCCAGTGCTGATTTTCTCACACTGGTTGTGTCGTCGATTTCCTTTTCAACGGGAAAATAAAAAGATCTTGTGTAGAGTCGTCAGCTGTAAAGGAGAAGGACAGCGCGTGTGAATACATATTATTAATGAAAAAAAATAATCGTTGTACGTGTGTTTTATATTGCAGTCGTTCGGCCGCAAGTGAAAACGATCTTTGTCGATCGCATCTTTATAACCTTGTGGCGTCTGTATACGCAAAACTGTGATTGTTCGTTTTGGAAGATTTTTCTGTATTTAAAAAAAAGTGCTATAAAATAAGAGGAGGCGAACTGCTCGTGTGCGCGTCTATCGGTTATTGCAAATCGAGAGGCCGCACTAGACTGCGCTTTTACGAAGCAGCAGTCGCAGCAGAAGAAGCGGAGTGAGAGAGAGTTTGTGCTGTTTTCCTCACATGCCAAGTGGAAAAATAACGTTAAGCTGGATTTCGTTCTCACCGACCGTCTCGCCGCGCCGGTAAGTCAACGACCACCATCTTGTCTATCCTCCACTATTTACTTCTGCCCCTTGAGCGTAGGACTGAAAATTCGGAAAATTTGCGCGTGTCGAAAAAAGTGAGGTTAGGAATTATTCGGCTCGGGAAACGTGTTTTCCGCGTGACGCCACCGCCGCCGTAGCCGCCTCCGCTTTTCGGAGAGCTGCGCTCCGCTCCGAGTGTGCCGAGCTTGTGGCCTGGAAAGCGCACAGTGTCGCCACCTTGCGGCGAGGCCTCGAAGCCTGTCGGCAAGTTCTTGGTGGGGTTCGGGCGGTTCGGCTCTTCGTGGCGTGAGCGCGCAAGTGGAAAATTCCGTCGGGAAAGCGATGATACATATATTACAGCCGATTTTTTGAACGGCTTTATGACTCGGGACGCTTTTCTTACGTGGCGTTCTCGTTTTTCGGATATGTATGACTCTTGAATTGGGATTTTTAGGCGACGGGAACTCGAGTGGAAATGTTTCAGAAGTGCGGTGGTTTATTTTTGGAGCAATCGAATTTGCTAATGAGTTGGAGGATTGCGCACGTATATATATGATCGAAATCAAGTTTTAATCAAGTCTTTCAATATTTATTTCCGAAGCTTGGTTACGAAGCTTATTCAAGTACATAAGGTGCAATTTAGATTTATAAACTTCAATTTATTCAAATTAAGTTCATTCAGAGTTTAATGGATTCATTTATTAAAAGGAAGCGAATTTCCAAGTACGAAGATTTGTGGAAGTAATAAATTTGCAATTTTGCAATCTACGTAATTTTCTCATCTTCGAATAAAACGTGATTATATGTATCAAGCTTTAAACATTTCATGTATTACAACACAATTGGAAACGTTTTTAGACTGATTAAATAGTCGTAGAGATCCGTTTCCGCTTTTTACCCTCCGCTCCCTTTATGCCTCTCGTGTTTTTTTTTCTTCCGTTGAGCGGTCGATCCGAGAGACTTAAATTTGAGGCTTTAGTATTTAGTTTATGTGATTTTATGGACGCTTTCGGAGGCTCCTTTTTTCGAGAATTTCTCGGTATTTTAGTTTGTCGGATTGTATTTTTATGCTCTCCGGGCTCTTACTCTTCTTTTTTCTTTTCCCTCCCCCCATTCAATTCTCCACGGAGGGCTGAATGGGAAATTTACATTTTTATTGAAAAAGTTTACAGATGTGCTTCTTTACGACTCGCGTTCTAAATTATGGTCAGCTTCAAAAGGAAGTTCCGTCCTATTTACCATGAAGTGTATATAGCCTCTGTTTTTATTTCAAACTAATGCAATTGCTTGTAATGAAATCGATGCTTAATGCTCGCCGTGTCAAATCAGTGCCTCGTTGACGAAATTTGTTTAAGATCGCCTCTTTAAATTGTTATAAAACGCAACTGGGAGTTTAGCATAATATTCGCTGAGAACAAAAGGTGTATTCGAAATTGCCTCGGCGCGCCAAGTTTAATCTTACGACGCTTAAACTTTAGCACTTACCAGTAAGACTTTCTAAAACTTGCGATAGTTAATTCTTATTAAGTCAGAAGTTTGCGAAGTTAAATCATGTTTTATTACTAAGCATTATGGAAACATACTTTTTCCCCGGCATACTCGCAGCAGCAGCAGCAACAACAGCGCTTTATAAAGTTCTCGCCAAGTTTAAAGGTGCATTTTGTGTGGGTGTGCGTGTGTGTGTGTGTGTGCGCGTGTTGTATTTGTACATGGATATCAGTGTGCAGCTGCAATCCTGTTGTGCAGAGATTATTAAACAGGATTACAACTTTTCCGCGGATAAAGCGACACTATTTGATACTCCACGAATCATCTCTCGACATTTGCCAATTTCATTATATCCACATTATATATATATATATATATACGAATTCGTAAAAGATTTATTAATGATTACAAATAAAAAGAAAATGTTGTTCGAGCATGAAAAGTTATATCGTGTAATGCGCAATAACCAAACCTAGAAACTGTATTTTCATTAAAAAGGGGGATACTATAAGAGCTCGGGATTTTATCGGTAGAATATAATATCCTTTTATAGTAATGAGAATTTTATTGACGCACGTAAAAGCGCCTTTATATCGAGAAAAGCTATATCTCCTCCTCTCCCCCCCCCCTCTCCCCTCCCTACAGGTCGCTCTATCAGGATAGAGCCTGTTTTTCCCGAAGTTAAGCAGTTTTGAAAGTATAATCGTTTAATTTAAAAGATCTTATCTCCCGCGGGGTCGTGGAATGCAGTTGGAAACCAGCCGAAATACATAAATCGTTTTCCATCTCTTGTGTGTTCATGTGTGTGTATGTGTGTGTGTGTGTGTGTGTGCGTGTACTTGTGTGTCGTTTAGAAAGTGACATTCCGGTTCTCTCTCGCCGAAATATCACTTCGATGTACTTCCGTCTCCAAGGCTGTAAAAACTTTTCTGTGTCTTTCTTCCTTTTCTTCTCTATCATTACAATTTCAAATTACTGTATAACTGTGTGTGTAGCTGCAGTATACACGCAACTAAACGCATTATACTCGGAAAGATTATTATTCATTCCGTATAATTGAACTAGCAAGTTGGTGTGTGCTGCATTCGTGTGTATATATAGTGACTAATCGTTTTAGCTGCAACGATGGCCATTATTCATCCATTATGAAATTCAACTAAATCTCATTTCCGGTCTACTCCATCAGTATAATAACGATTCGTGGCAGACTATACTTATCGTCAAAATAAAATTTCCAAAATTATTACTCTCGTTAGATACATTAAGAAAGTTTTTTAACAGTTGTCGCCTTGAGAAAAAGCGTCCTTTCTCGTTCTCTTTGCATAATTCGATCGCGGCGCATATTGCGAAAGCCAAGTGACGTGCTTACTCGACGAATTCTTTTCTTTCATGCTCGCATTCATGTATATATGTATATATACATGAAAGTTCAGTCATCGTTGAGGTTCTATTAGTATGTGTGTGTGTGTGTGTGTGTATGTGTGTATGTGTGTACGTGTGTTTGTGTGTTCGTGTTGGGGGATAATTAAATTACATATGTTGAAACTTTCGCGGCTTCGGTTACGACCGAGCGTTCGTTTTTAATGATGTTAGGAGGTATATGTACGAAAATAGAAAAAAAAAGAGGATACGCTAATAGAAAATCTCAGCGTTCGCGTTGCGCGATATAAATAAGAAGATTAAAGTCCAGAAATGGGGTTTTCAGGTGCTGTGCATTCGAAAAGTCTACTGAAAACAAAGTTTTCTCGAGTTTAATGTATGCGCGAACAAATCGAGAAAAAGTTTAAAGTATCTAAATTTACTTATAAAGAACGACGCTTCATCGAACATAAAATTTCGAAATCAATCGAATTGCCAATTTTCGTACACACGTCGTTCGTCCTTTCATCCGTTTGGAAAACAATCTGTCGCAAGATTATTACTCGTAATTCAATTATTTGCGTTTCCGTCCTTCCCGCGTACGCTTCTTCGAGCTCTCGACTGTGTATTGGCGAGCGACTGCCCCTCCACTCCTCCAGCTCCACCCCCGTCCACTCCCTAGTTCAAATATTGGTTTATCGTAAATTTCGATTTAGCGTCAGAGGAGGAGAGGAACACATTAAAACTAAATTGAAAATCGCGTCTAGCGGTTAACGAGACTTTTCTCTCTCTCTCTCTCTCTCTCTCTCTGTCTATCTATCTCTGTCTGTTGCTTTTATTACACTGCGCACGACGTTTTCCTTTTCGCGAGCGCAAAAAAGGCTTTTAGAGTGAGCGTCTCTCTGTGCGTCTACGAAAATGTGTCAGCTTTGACATTATTCTTCCATTCGCTTCTCCGCGCATTTCGAATGCCGCAGTCGATAAGCCACTTTCATGAAGTACTGAAAAAATAATGCGCGCGGAGTGTGTGTGTGAGAGAGAAGAAAGAGATAGAGAGGAGAGAGAAAAAGACTTTCAGCGCATTTGCTTTTAGCTAAATTGACATTCCCCCGCTTGTTATATATTGTAAAACTCGCGCGCGGGGGCGTTGAATGAAAATAAAAGGAAAAATTTCATTTCTGAATGCTGAAAAAAAAGTTTCTGCACAAAATAAATCCTGAGCTTTAAATATAATATAATGCGGATCACTTCGAAAACATGGCGAATAATTGCGTCCTGTCATCTTCTTTTATATATCGAGCTTTGCGGTTATCCGTGAAAAGATGGAGGATGAAATCAGTTTTTTTTTTCTCACCACGCTATGCAACCTAACCTCTCAAACATGTTCGGTACAAAAGGAACTTTTGTAAATCGAAAATGCATTCGCATACATATATTCGCAGGCACATAGTTCCGACATTAACATGGATCTGCTAAGCAAATTGCAACGTGACGATCGGCAATGGGAGAAAAGGGAAAAATACACGTTCACCCCGTTGGGATTATCATATTTATAGGTTTTAAAGGTGGCGGTTCATTAACATAATTCGGGAGCCCCTTTCGCTATATCCCAAGTTGCTGCTCTGCTCTCCTTCATTCTATATACGAAGTAGTCGAGTTTTTAAAAGCCCTCCCTCGAAAAAGAAGACAGAAAAGGTCTACCGTCGATTCCTTGTGTACGTGTTTCTCTTTCTAGAAAGGGGGGAGGGAGAGAGAGAGAGAAAAGAAAAAGGGAGAGAAACCGGTTTCTGGTCACGCTTGTTGAAGGTTAGGAGTTGGCCCTTCCTTTTTCTCCTTCGGTATCTAGTCGATCTGGCGTTGAGGCGCACCGAAAAACTATAAGCTAGAATGATTATGTGTGTGTGTGCGAGAGAGAGAGAGAGAGAGAGAGTATAGGTCAGGTAATACCATCTGTTCCCTTGGGTTGTGTGTCTTCGTCTCTTCTCTCTTTTTCTTCTCTGTCTCTTGTGTTTATTGTTCATATCAGTTATTTTCCTTTTCTGTTTCGTTTCTTCCTTTTTTCTCCTCCTTCGGACGTTATTATGTTGCGGGGGCATCAAATTTCGGGGGATATCGGGACCCTCGGGGGGTGTGCACTCAAAATTTAGATTCTCCAGATAATTTCTGCGGTAAATGTGGAATAGTTTGATTCCGTGAAATGGGTATCTGGAGCGGAAAGGTTTAGATTTTTTTTTTCAAGGGATACGCGATACTGAAATGTGACTCTTGAAATTGGTATCTAAACATAATATTGGGTTTTTTGTAGCCGTCGTTGATCGATAATAATCGCTGTGAACTTTGCTTGTAAAAGTGTAAAATAACAGATTGTTTTAGATTTGGGAGCACGCGAGCAACTTGTTTAAATTCAAAGTAGCTATAAAGGTTGTTGCATATGGAACACACGTTTTCTGTATATGGAATTTCGTAAGTTTTTGAATGTTTGAAATTTCATTCGATGCACGTTGGGCATTGAACCGAAATATATATGTTCAGGAGCCCTATACTTTTCGGTACATCTTATTTTGGGGAATATACAAGTGGAGCGCCGAATTCACATTATTTTATTCATGAAAAATTTCAATAGCTCAGTCTCTGATATAATTAAATTTAGAATGCTTTGAATTATACGGCTTCCCTCTGGCGGTTTATTTTCCTACTATTTTTCTGATCCTGATGTATGCCAGATACACTAATATTTATCTTTATTCGATGGCTTGTTTATATCGTAAACTTATAACATCGCCGTGCTTCTTTTCTTCCTCCTTCAATTTCGAATTCTTTTCTCGTCTTGTCTTCATCCGCAGCCTCTTCATTGTTTTCCTTTACCCTTTTCTCATCTGGCTCGGACAGTTGTTGATTTCTCGAAAGACTTATTTGTTTTAGATTTATCAAACTTTATTCTTTACATTGACGGATTCGAATTACAGATTTTTTTTCAGAAACTAGAAAAAAGATATATCGTTTATCGTTTATTTTAAAAATACTAAATTATCTATCATTTTTCGATTTTCTCTTAAAAATGTTTTAAAACACTTGCATAGCGCATAATCACGAATATTATGTGGTCTGATCTGGTTATTCTCTTTCTCTATTTCTCTCCCGTCGATCCACAATATTCAAACTACAAAATTAAAAATTCGACAGCACAGAGAGCTTGTACGAACACCTCACCACATAGTTAAACTTACATTAATAATCCCACTGTCTTTCTCTCTTTTTCTTATTTCTTTCCGTTTATACCCTATTTTTTGCTTCCCCTCATATCCTCCTTTCTTCTCCTCGTTCTCAATATCGCGTTACGAGTTCGTTTTCGATTATTCTCGACTCGAGGATAATTGAAACTAATATCCTCTCTCTCTTCTCTCTCTTTCTCTGCGTCTCTCTCTGTCTCTCTCTCTCTCTCTATCTCTCTTCGTTCGACGAGGGCACTGTTAGCGCTTGCGCGCAAGTGTCTGTATACACTAGAGCGAGACACAGACACTGCTGCACTTTCTTGCGAGCATGCGGTAATTAGTTTTCATGGAGAAGAGAAGGAGGAGGAGGAGGCAATTAAAAAATTGTTTAAGAGATTCTTTACCTCGATCTATGCTTTTTATAGTCATGTAAAATAAAAACGCGTGGATGGGGGTGCACCGGTTCTATTATAGCCATTGTGATTCATTGTACGACTTTGACTGCGGCACCAACGACCGATAAGATTGGATTAAGCGACTCGAGACTCTAGCCGACGGTGAGGGTTTTATTGAAATTGAGCTCGCGCGCTTCACGTAACGATCGTGAGTATATATATATATAATAATTATTCGTTTACGACCGATGAAAAATGTAGTTTCAATATTGTAAAAAGTTGGTAATTAAGAAATTTTTCACTTGACCGTCTTCGATCTTTCTCTTATTTGTGATTGCTTTGAGTTGATCAAGCATTGTAAAAGGCCGCGGCGTAAAACGTTAATTAAAAACTGACTATAGGTTTTATGAGAGTTTAGTACCTATTTGCGACGGTATAAGCAAATATAATGAACGGTTGGAACATACTCGTGAGTGTAATGTACATACCGTGTAGACGGTAAATATCGATCGGTTATGGTTTTTCTCTCTATCGTAATTGTACGAGAAGAAATTTTCTAGGAGTATCGATGCGTGTATTTGAAATTATATCATTTTCATTTTATCGACATTAGCGTTAGACTTATTACCGCAGTCGATCTGTACAAATACTCATTATACGCTTGGAATATACATAATTTCATCGACTCTCAAACGAATTAAAAATGATTATCCAGTTATTTGTTGTTATTGCCGTGCGCGCGAGGCGTAGCCAGAGAAAGAATTTATACCCGTCGCTTTATAACAATAATTTTTCTCTTTTCAAAGTGGTTGAGAAATAGTTACGGCTGGCAGTTATAACGGAAAAAAGAGGGACTCGTTTTTTTCTCTTTCCTCTTCCTTTTAGGTAATTTAAAAGGAATAAAGTAGATTTACCGTGAACGTGGATGTGTCAAATAAATAAGGATCCCTCGTGTGCCTATTTGTGCGGAAGAGAACGTGGAAACGTCGTAGTCAAGTTTTACACGCGTGTGCGTGTATACGAGTGCATATCGGGAAAATGGTTTAATAACGGTACACGAGTGCACGCGGTGCTTACGAAATTAATAAAGCGCAATGAACGGATCGGCCGATAATAACAATGAGGTGGACGATCGTGTTGTTACTGCAGCTGTTTTCTTGCGCGAACGCGATGCTCAAAGATAAACAGAAACATATAAATAAACAGTGCGATGACGACACTTGTGTGTGTGGCAACAAAAAAGTTTCACGCAGCAGCTTTACACACTTTTGTTTTTCTTTTTCGAAATTCCGGCGATTTGTCTAGCCTCGCGGTGGCAATTAATCAATTAATTGCGACAGTGAAAAGTGGGTTAATTACATGCGCGCGAGTCTTGTTGCGCCTGCCAAATGCAAACAATTGAGTCTTAACTTTGCTCTCCAGTGAGGGCTTGCGTGTGTGTGTGTGTGTGTGTATGTGCAGTTTATGTGCAGTGTACGTGTAAAAGCTGAAAAACAAGCTATCAAAGACGCAGAAATTAATAAGACAGGTGGACGGAGAAGGAGAAGTTAATGACAGTGAGGAATAAGACAAGAGAGGCATGTTTAAATTGTAATGTGTCGGTACAGGGTAGAGGGTAAAAAAATGAAAAGAGCCACGGCGAGCAGGAGGAAGAGGTTAACAAAGCACTCTGAATGTAAATACCAGACCCTTGAGGGAGAGAAAACGCGCGGGAGTGTGAGGGAGAAAAAAGAAGGAAGCGCACGATGAAGGGGGAGGAGGCGGAGGGAAAATGCGGGAGAGATATAAAAGAGGCGACGAGCTTCTGAAGACACGCGACTGCTTTTTTTTTCTCTCCCTTTTTCTCTTTACCTCCCGCTGCTCTCTCGATCAAACGAGCGCACAGTTTTTTTTCGAAGATTATCGATGAGTCCTGGAAAGGTTAATCTGTCTTTTTGTTTCGCGTAACTTGATGGTTTTCCTCAGCTCTATAGATCCAGTGGTGTAGAGTTTGTTCTTTTTTTATAAGGGCATGGTTTTCCTTGGAAATCGCGATGATTCGATGCGTTTTCCTTCGAGGTTCGGAGATCAGATGTTACGGAGCTTTTATTGGCGAAAGAGAGAGAAAAGTAGGTTGAATTCGAGGAATCGAACGTGTGGTGGTTTTGTAATACCACGAGGGGAAAAATTGCCTTGCACACACGCGCTTATTTTCCTTTCCTTTTATATATCGGACTCTTTCTCCTGTTAGATCAATGCCATTATTTTTTTCTTCTCGAGCCAGTTTTTGCAAAGTTATTTTAAACTCGCGCACATGTCGAGGTTAGGTTAGTGCTCGCGACGCTAATTAAACCAAGGGGCTTGTGAACACTTCCCTCTCTCTCCCTCTAACTATGTCTCTTTTTAAGGGACCGATTGGCGTTAAAAACGATCCAATTTAAATTCTTTTCGGACTTAATCAAGTTTTATGTAAATACATATTGTTGGTACAAAGAGAGAGCTTTTGTGCCCACGTGGAGAGGGAATATTTCGCTTTTAAAAAATTCAATCCTATTATTTCGAGACTCAATTAAGCGTCGCGGTCCGCGCGCACTGCATTCATGTTATTAAAATATAAATAAAGGTGAAAGAAGAAAAAAAAAAATTTGTCGAGAGAAAAAATTCTATGTAAATTGTCGAAGTTAATACGCCCATTGAATTGCAAAGCATTATATACGAAAATGAGAGAAAAATTCGCTTTGAGCCTCCGATGTGAAAAGTTGTTTTTAATTTAAATAATTTAACCACGTTTCAAAGTTACGAAGCTAATAATTAAAACTCGGCGAAAAGAATTGAGTTTCGCGCGCGAGCTAAGCTTTTTCTTGTTTATTCGGTAATTTCGTCATTCGCGGCGCCAGTGTATATTTTACGTTAATTAAAACTTCTCTCTGCATTACAAGCAAATTATAGTATGCTCGTATTCGAAAAGTGCAGATTGAAAAAGTTTAAATTGTTGAAACGTTTAAGCTTCCATTTCAGGTTCGGTTGGGAGAATTTCAAGACGAGTCTCACATTATAAGTCCCAAGTTTTGTACAAATAACACAAAATATACGAAAATAGGGGGGTAATAAATATGAATTATCCTTTTGACATCGGAGAACACGCCCGAAGCTTCGGATCCCGGCTCTTTTTTTCTCAGGCTCTTCGAAGGGTTTTTCGTCCAGATGTGTGACTGTATACCTGCTGAGCCCAAAAATATACTTAACATATGGGCACCAGTATTTGGTAAATACTCGAGAATTAGATCCTATCTTCAAAGGAGTCATAAATATTTATTAAATTGAATGCTTCTCTCGCTACGCGCTGGATTATTTTACAAGCTTATTTCACTCGAAATGTTTTCTCAGATTATTTCTACTTTATGTACACACGTCCCGGAAAGTTTTGCTTAAGCGAACATGCAGTAGCATAAATAAACGGAAATGTCATTACAATTTGTTACGCTCGACTTTACACCTAATACACGCTGTCGCACTGACAGAAAAAGGGGCAGATTTACGAAAATTAAGGCGAATAATATCAAGGGAATATATATGGAGGGCAAGACTGTCCTGTAAAGTTTTCAGTCCAGAATTCCAGTAATTATAACTATCTTAACAGTAAATCTCGAGGCCAGTTAGTAAAATTTACTGGACTTTCGCTGTGGGTTTTAACAGTATAAACCCATAGCGCCGCTAACGCCACCCTCTCCGCCACCCTAAAGTAACTAGAATTCCAGTAATTATAATGATCTTGCGCCGGTAAAATCTGCAGCGCCATTAAATAAAACTTACCGGACTTTTATATTCACCTTAAATTTTCGTAGATACGTCTCGCGCCGTTCATTTTCGCGGTGTAAAAATATTGCATTAAAAATCGCTATAGCCCGTAACCTCGTAAAGATAGTCTTTATACTTGGCGCGCGTAAAAGCGATTTGCGGTAACGCCACTAATTTGAAAAAAAACGAAGAGAAGTTACGGAATTACGTAATAAAAATATATCGCTAATTCGTCTCTCTAAAGCCTGCAGCAATGACAGAAAGGATTTGTTAAGGAAAGTTTTTCAATCTAGTATAATTCCAACTGAAGAGGATCGATAAACAACCGTTAATTTTAATCCGAGCTAAATTGAACGGAAGTTATTAAGTCGCTCGAAGTTCTTGGCAATGTCAGTTCCATTCGTCGGGTGGCTATAAAACTAATTCGAAAAGTTTCATAAAGGCGACAATAATAGTTTTCTATTAACGACGGCTATAGAGGTTACGAAAAAAGTGGAGATGGAATACTCTCGGACAATATACCGTATTATTTTGTATATATATATATATAATGTAGGAAAAGAAAACCTCATCATCCAGCACAATGCATTTACGATAGTCGCTACTGACCCCCGTAATTCATCCATATATAAAAAAGGAAAATTACTTTTTAATCTTTACACCCATAACCGCACCATAATTTTTAATCAAGCTTCGGCCCCTCGATAAAGCACAAATCCCCGATAATACGTTTTTTTTTGTAACCTACAAATTAAGAATGTCCTCGATTGTAACTTATTTTTGCAACCTCGTTAACAGACGAATTTAATAAAGTCTATTTAATGCGATGTTTTCCACGTCGTTCGTTAGAAAATTCAAAACGTTTACGCCGTCCCGTAAATCAAGCCATTCATAGTCGAGTCTCTCACTGCAACAACTCCCACATGGTGTGCACCTGAGCAGCAGCGGATCGGAGGAACGAGCGACTTTTGTTTGCATTTTGTGTTGGCTGCAGCTTTTCCAGGATTGGCTGGTCAAGCTGTCGCTTATGGCAACTACAATGCGAACAACGAAGAGAGAGAGAGAGAGAGAGGGAGAAGAGAGGAATATATATAGTTTAAGTCCATACGCATGGGAGGCAATTCGCGACGAATGAACCCAACCTCTTTCTCCATTTATTGTACGTGTAATTACGATGTTTTCCATGAATTTTAATGAGACTCCATACTCTCCCTCTCTCTCGTTCTCACGCTTTTGTCGTTGCAGTCTATCCTCCTTTTTTCGTCTGCCTGTCTCTCTCCCTCTCTCTCCGACTTGCTTATATCTTCTAGCACCTCTTCCCTGTCTTATGCTCTTTTCCTTTTTTCCACTCTCTTACGTTTTATTACTCTTTTCTCTCCCTCTCCCTGTTCGTCTTTCTTTTTTGTGTTATCGAGTTTACGGGCTCGAAGGGGTGGCTGGCGAACAAAGTTTCAAGAGCGCGCGCGAGAGAGAGAGAGAGACAGAATAATGCGAAATGGAAATTTCAACTCTTGCACTCGCTGCATAAATTTTGATATTCCGCGTATTTATTATTACCGAGGAGAAGTTTTTTCCTTTTTCTCTCTTTCTCTGCTTTCTTAAACAGCCTTTTAGAGACGAGAGTGGAGAAGAGGAAAAAGGAATTTCGAAGACGTTTAGTCTTAGGTACGCATTTGGATGGAAAAAGAATAAAGTCGAGCTCTGGTGAGAAGTGTAGCATAGAAATAAATATCTATATATATATATCTATACATGCCGAGTATATTATATATTCAATTATTCTTCTTCTTGTGCAACTGCCAATGCTAATGAACATAAATCAATACTTTCAAGGAACGAAACTTGTCCGCCTCTATCTTGCAGGCTTTAATCATTCCGTTCTTATATCCTACAAGAAAAACATCTATAAACAACTCGCACATAAAGCATTAATTTACTAACCTAAAATACCTTTTCATTTCTGCTTGCGAAATATCGCAAAACATAATGCACAAAATGTAGCATCATCAACCAGTTCCAAACTATACTACACCAACTAATTCATTTTCATTGTTATTCAGTCGAGATTTTTCATTTCCTCCTCGCGATCAACATTTTACTGTGCACCCGAATGGGAAAAAATTTATCCTCTGCATTCCAACGTAAAATTGCACTTCCTTCCACGTCGTCCTTGGCTGGCGAATATTGACGATCGTCCGATAATCTTTTAATAAGATATAGCCACGCAGTCTCGAGTGATTACGCGAGGGAGGAGAGTTTCCAGATGATATTACCTGTACCTGCAGTCCCGTAATTTATGAAAATTGCATTTAAATTAATTACGAGAGAGAAGGAGAAGAGACGAGTCGAGTGGGAGGGAAAAACACTGTGTCCGCGAGAGATTTTCTATTAACATTCCCGTGGCGCGCAGCGTTTGTTAATGAACGGTTGATGTAATAAGAGCGTGTGTACGCGGATGTATGTCTATTTTCTTCCGAGGGATAGAGGAGAGACTTTATCGCTCGAACGTATCTTGTCGCGCATGAGATAACATTAGGTTGGGAAATATCGTTACGAGAGTTTCTTGGGCTGGAGCATTGGTGTATGAAAGAAGTGATTCGATTCGTTTATATCTTTTTCTACAATCTCCTTTTTTTTTTGTTGTAAAATAATCCTCTTATTATTTCGCGATAAGAGGCTTTTATCGCCTTAATAAAGCACTCGATCGATAATATTCAAATGCTGTATTATTAAGTTGGCCGTGTGCTTTTTTTCTCTCAGGCATGAATCACACCTGCGGACTCGTGACTCACTGGACGCGTGAACCTGTTGAAGTCAAAACCTCGCGCACTTATATTTTTATACACTCCCGTTATATTCATCGCAAAAGAAGTAGATCCACAATATCCACCTTACGAAAACAGAAGAGAAAAAAAATTCTTGGTGAAAAAAAAGGTCAGTTCCCTTGGCGTCTTGTTTAACTTGCTCCTCCTTTTCCCAGTCGCTAAGGCAGTAATTGTGCGCAGGAGAGAGTCCCATAAAAATTTGTTCCACGAACCAAGTCTCTCTCGCAGCAGGCTTTCAAGGCCACACCCCGACCGATGCATTTTCGACAAATAAATATTTATGCGCTAGAAGCACAAGGTGCGTTATATAATTCCTCCGAAAGGGATCATAGCGGTGGAATAAAAAATGGGAGACGACGATTTTCCTCTCTCTCTCGCTAGTATAATACACTCGTAACCATGTTGCTGCATTTCTCGACGTCTCTCTTTCTCTCTCTCTCTCTCTCTCTCTCTCTCTCTCTCTCTCTCTCTCTCTCTCTCTTTCTCCTTCTCGTTCTATGTATCGTTCCAGTCGTCAGCTCTCTCACAAAGGTTTTTCGATTCTACCTGCTCGAGTATAATAATCGAGGCCCGAAGGGACCTTCATTGTAAAATTATGGCTTTGGCCTGCTGCCCGTTCTTCTTCCTTTTTCTTCTCCTTCCCCTCTCATCTCCACTCTTCTATGCGCGCCTGCTGTTACTTAAAAGAACTTCATTTCTAAATATGTATTCTCTCTCTTCTTTTTATTCCGTCCTCCCCTATAGCTTTTTCTTTCTCTCCCCGCTGCATTCCTAAGCAGTAAACATGCGGAAAGAGAAGAAAAATGCGCGAACAGAGAAGGGGAGAATTTAAATGTCGACTTGCTCGAGCGCTTTTTAATGCAACTTGAAGCACAACTTTATGTGTGTTTTCGAACGCTCGAAAAGTTAATTGCCGGTGACTGGGCAAAAGTTTTTCGACTAAATTACAAACTGTAAGAGCGGCGGCGGCGGCGGCAGCAACGTCTACTTCTATAACTATACGCTCCTAGAATAACTCACCCTGCAATGCTACGCAAGTTTACTTATTTATTTTTTCTCTCCCTTCCTTCTTTCTCTTACATTACTTTTCAAAGATGGCAATTTGAAGTGCGGCAATTAAAAAGTTGAGTGCAAAGCAATCGCTGCCCCTCAACAATTACTTTTCTCAACGCGACAAATGTATCTTAGCCTACACATCTTATGACTTCGGGATTAAAAGGAACTGCGAGTTAAGAAGCAATTTTGCATTTTGCGCTCGCAACTCGTTTACGATATTGCGATTGGCGCGGGCAAAAGAAGCGGATATTTTTCGGGGGGGCAAGCTATTATTTTCCATCGAACCGTTAAACTGCAGCGGATCCCTTTTGTTTGCTTTTAAAAGGCAACTGAAAAAATCGTTTGCATTCGCGTTCGTGTAGAGGCCTTAACAGTAAAGACATTATGTATGTTCACCCTTTTTTCTCTCTTTCTCTCGCCGTAGAGTAAATAAAAAGTTAAATTTTTCAACGAGGAGAAACCGACGTTTTAAAAAGCAGCGTTCGCGGCGCGCTTAGCAAATGCATTTTAAGATATAAATGGTATAAGTGCGCGTACCTTGAGAGCAAACATTATTCACATTGTTTTCACAACTGTCGGACAGGGGCGAATCGAGAGCAGATAAAATAAAGTCGGAGCGCGGTACTAATCGTTTCCATAATTGCGCCAGTTAAATAAACAGCCGGTGTGAAAAAAGTAAAAGGAAAAATTATGTCGTTGAGCTGGCGAGACACTCCTAAAGTTCCCGAAAATAAAAGGAGCAAAAGAGAAAACGAATCTTCCGAAAGGCGTTATAAAATAAAGAAACCCGCGAACAATCGCACAATCTTAATCGCGAACAAAAAAGTTAATCTGTATACAGCAGGGAACCCAGTGGATTTCGAAACCTCCGTCAAAGTTTTTCAGACCGCACACCGAAAAAGCATATCAAGTTGCGAGCGCGTAACCAAATTCGAAAAAACTATATACACATTCCAGTCCATTTCTCCTCTGGCGTTCTATACACTTTTTTGCTCGATTGCGGAAGATCAAGGCTCTTTTATTCGGAAACGCGCGCGAATGTGTTTATTGCCGCACTGCTTTCACCCACTCTCTCCTCCCCTCGCGCTTAATTATTTTCTCCGCCAATTTGCGCCGGATACGATTTCTGTCTGGTGCCGCCGCCGCGGCGTGTTCGATTAATTTTATCCTCCTCCTGCTATACTTCCCCTCGCGCGCGCGTTAACTTTGGCGCTCACGTGACTTTCATTGGATTCGCCGCAATCAATTCCTCGTCGACGTCTATATTACTGCTGACCGAGAAAAAAAAAGTAGAGGAAGAAACTCAACTTTGGCGAAATGCCTTTTATTATGGTCCGAACGAAAGGGAACGCGTTGATAATACAAAAACTTAATTATAGCGTTTCGTTCGATCTTATCGCGTTTTATTAATAGAATAACATTTATTGAATTTGTTGAAATACGTTAACAGTACGTGGCGAAGAAATGGCGCGGCGAATCGTAACTCCAGCAGCCATTAAAAATCAATATTCGCTTTCCGTTCGATGCCTTTAAAAACACGAAACACGCGCTTCCTTTTATCCGCACAGTCGCAGATGGTTATTTTTAAAAAAGACACAGCCGTTCCTTTTCCCTTGCCCTCCTCCTCAGAACTACTATTTAAAAGAAGCTCTCCCTCCGCCCCCTTTTTTTTCTCCTCCGTTTCTCTTTTTCCAAATTGTAATTATACCAAATATCCCGGGGTCTATAGGATAGCGAAGAGAAAAAAAAGAAGGATCGCATGATGCGCTTTAACGACTTTTGCGCTCAACGAGGGGCTTTTTTGCGAATCTCTCTCTCTTTCTCTCTTTGTCTCGCGAAGAAGAGGTAACAGATTGGAAAATTACAGAGTCGTTTATAATAATAACCAAGCGTGTATATAACCCAAGAAGTTGAAGGACGGGTACTGGAAGACAAAAAACACTCGCGCACAGGGCATCGACTCCCATTTTCCATTCCTCGATTCGCGCGTGATATTCTCTGCGCGCAAGGGGAAGGGAGAGAGAGAGAGAGAGAGAGAGAGAGGGAAGGAAACCACTTAAAACTAAGGAAAACTATTCCAATTCAACTTTTTCTTAAACGACCCCATCTCCTCTCCACCTTTTGTTCGCGCGACTCCAACTGTTTCCTGCTTTTCATGCGAAATTTTAATCACGATTTGTACAAGATTCTCGTTCCGCATTGTTGGAACGTAATTTTAAATGGATTCTTGAACTTTGCGTTAATTCAGCGTTTTTTTATCCTTGATTTATTATTAGGTAAGTGATTATTTGTGAGTGTTGAGAAAACGAAGAGATTTATTAATTCAACGACAGTTCCTTAGTTTATCTTTGAAACCGTAGATAGCAAAGCCACCTTTTCTTATCTGCCTTTTTTTTAGATTGAAAAAAGGAACGTTTCTTAGTTAGAAGATAACGCATTTTTTCATACTTTGGGGAGATAAGCCATTATTTCTCATTCTCTTATCTTGAGAAAAAGTGTAGAATTTCACGGTTTCGTGAGCTGCATCGAAGTTAGTTATAATACCAGTTAAAAATCAGTTTGTTAAAGTCGAAGCTACTCTTATTACCATAATAGCACACATACGCTTTTTTTTCCTCCTCATTACTCACATCAAAGTATGTGTAAATCATCGTTGGTCGTGGCATGTCCGTGTAGAACCGCAGCAATAAACTCGCCAATCAATCAAACTACTCTATTATAATCTTTTTCCTCTCCCCCACCTACTTTTCTCCGCCTTCATCCTCCCTCAATCTTTCAATGTACACTTACTTCCTGTTTCTCCCACTCTCTTGTGTACACTTCCCCTTCTCTTTCTATTTCTCATCTCTGTTTCCTCTGAATCGAATGAAATGCGCAAGCGCCATTACCTGGAGAAGGAGAATATTGAACAACGGCAAGAGAGATTTTCAAGCAGTTTTTATAGAATCATTTTTCTCTTTGCAGTGTTGAGCAAAAATGCTTGCCTAAATTAAGTATATCGAAAACAAATTCAAGATAAACAGATAAGATAAGATAACAAGATTTTGTTTAAACCATTCCCTTCTATGCAAATAAATTTTGGCCTTGTCTTTGTCTATTTCGTCATTTTTAGAGATCCACTTCTTCTGGTAGATAAAAAGAGAAGCACTTTCTAAAACGTATGCCGTGGTAAATATGTATATCGAATGAATTTGAGGTTAGAATAACCGTAATGTAGCCTACATTTTACTATTGAGCCGTTTCTCGGAATTATTCTTGACACGGAAATACACGTTCGAGAGATTTACAAGTTTCGATTGTCGACAATTTTCTATCATCGCCAACTGTCGAGAGTTACACACACATACATTTCCGTGGCCGCCGTCGAACCAAATATAGTATTTCTCCAACAATCGCGGAAAATATTAAATATTTAATATGTAGCGAACTCGTCATTTCGCAACTATGCCTCCACTCGTTTGGATTAAAAGTGGAATATACTTACTTTTGTGCGAATTGATCTTTTCCTTCTTTTTTTTTGTTTCGACTGCGCGTGTCACATCAGCGTCGATAATTTACGACGGCCATTCGCAAAGCAACGATCCTCGGTGAAAAGGAAAAAGCCAATCAGCTTAATTGATTTCTTCTCTCCTCGCTGTAATTGCAAAAATGCCAATTTATATTCTAGTTCGTTTTTTATCAGCTCGATCCGCCTCTTTTTTATCCTTGACTAATTCCACCTAATTTCTCTCTCTCTCTGTCTTTCTCTGCCTTCCCACCCATACTTTTACGACAAATAACCCGCGCGCGAAGATTAAAAAGTGTAATAAAAGAGCGTTTGTAATCAAGTATCTGGAACGAGAAGAATTGGGTCGCGAACGAATGCAAGAGTTTCGACAGCTGCAAATCTCGCAGCCCAACCAAATCATTGATACCTATAATTGCCGATTATGGTCCAACCGAAATCTCGTGCCAAGGCTTATAATACTTTTCTATATAAGACGTGGAAATACTCAATTATGTAATTATAGAGGATATTTTCTTTGCCAAGTTTCCTAACTCGAACGCGCCATACTCGTAAAAGTAACGAGCAGTCTGATTAACGCGACGTTGCCCTGCGCGATCTCTGCTTCGCTCGCGAACACGCAAAAAGTGTTACAGATCACGACGGCACTTTTTATATCGGGTATAAGTGCATGAAGCCAAGAAAAATGGATTGTTAAAAATTAATCAGCCGATACTTTTGCCACCGAAAAAAGTCATGTTAGATTTTGCAGGCTGGCCAACCGAAAGATAGAGGATGAGGAGTTAGAATAAAACGCGCTGACAGGTGAAACGAAAACTGCACCTTCTCGCTCGAGCAACCGGTCATTAATCGGAGCCCAACGTGTCCCGGGACACCTTTAGCTCGCATCTTAACGCCAGAGCAAAACAGGTTTCGCGTGTTCTCTCGCCTTTTGTCTTGTCTCTCGCTCCACCATACACTTGCGTTCAACTTGCCGTGTGACGCGTAGGAGGCGACTCTACGGATCAGCAAATTTCGCGATCGCATCTTGCTGCAACGCGACAATCATTGGAAATCCGGAGAAAACTGACGTGAGAGTTCGATTCTCTTTTTTTAGAGGTTAAGTATACGTATCGCTTCTAGTTCGATGTTACTCGTAAATTATCAAGTGGCATTGCAGCAATAGCAACAGCGACGGGGACGTCAAAACTTCACTTTATTTATAACCCAATCAAAAGACCCATTGTGGCAGTGATTCATTTATTTCTGATGTCTGAAACTTTTATTGGAAATCTATTCCCGCTCTTTTCTCCCTTTCTTTTTCCGCTGATGTCGATCAATACTGAATTCTTAATGCGACGATCGTCCCGATATATACAGTTATTGCAACCAAAAATAAAGCAATTTTCCAAATCGCGATTTTCTGAAAATTAAGTTGAACTTCTGGCGAATGAGGCAAAATTACAAGCTCGAGACCAGCATAAATCAACAATTTATCTCGGGCTAATACGTTTTCCCCCCTCGGTTTATGACTCCTTTAATGCGCGGGTAAAACGAAAATCCATATGTTCGCGCAGCAGTAGAGTTCATAAGAAGAGGTTAGAAAGAAGAGGAGGAGAGAGGAGAGGAGAGGAGAGAGGAGAGGAGAGAGCGAGAGAGAGAGAAGCTGACAGTAAAAGAGTTTCTTTAAAATTATGACTGACGCGCGTAATAAGCCGCATATCTTTACCCCTCCTCTCGCCGTTTTTCTCCATTCCCGCGTGCATACTGTACAATTTTCTTACACACACGTACTTATACGCCTGGAAAAGAATGATAAACGCAGGCGATTCTTTTCGTGTGTATACGCAGTGGTTTAACACACAGTGTGTGCATGTCTGCGTCATCGATTTTCTAATTCCGTTTCCACGATTCTTATCGCAGGACGATGTGTCTTATAGATTGGAATTTATTTTGTGCGATCGTGTGTGGTACCCCCGTCGTCTCCCTTCTCTCCACTCTCCGCGAGGTGCTCTTTTCCCCTCTATACAGCGTCTACGGCCTCTTTATCATTTCCCACTGACTTTAGAGCTTTTATTTTATGAAGTAACAGTGTATGGACTGGTGCTGCCGACGAGATGCACTGTTACGTTAGAGGAGAGGAGAGATATACGAAAGATAATCTCTCTCTCTCTCTCTGTTCCGCCGCCGTCGCCTTTTCTTTATGTACTTTGATACTTTAATGGCGCTGCATATGATTACATAAAGGAGCGATAAATTTTCGAGCTTCGCGTCGAGGTATATAGTGTGTTTGGCGATATTTATGCATACGACGAATCTGCAGCTATAGATTCTTTTTCCTCTGTCTTTTTATTTTACAAGAAAATACATAGTGTTTTTCGTGTTTCTCGCTCTGCGGCAGCCGTACGTGTGTGTATATATGTGTGGGGAATTTATTGTTCCTACCGGTGTTTTCATGTTTCCCTTTGGAAACTCGCTGGTAAATGGGATTTAATGTCGCGAAACAAAGGGATATTGCGAAACGTTGAAAACATATATTTTCTGTATATTTTCTCTTTTCGCGAGTTGACGGCATGGAACGTGAGATTTTGCGAAAATCGTTGCGAAATACGCGCGCGCGACAGGTCAAATATGCTTTATGGGATTATTGTTCGAAATTTGTAAAGAGAAGAGAAGAGGAGTAGGATAGTTATTGGAAAAAGGATGATGCAGAGATCAGTAGAGCTGCAGAAAAGTCTAGAAAAATTTAACTGGTCTCGGATCTATGCGATTATGACAGAGAGAAAAATACGTAGTCTGTACAAATCGTTAACAAAAAGCCAATTCCATCCGCGAGATTGCGAAACGTCAATTTTAAAAGTTCGCTGCATTATACGCTCCTTTTTCTCTCCCTCGTTCGTTTGAAAAATCGACAAGGAAAATGGGAACGACAGAGAGAAGATTTTCGTTATTGCTTGTCGTCCCGTGAAAGCATTGAGGGGGAGAACAGCACAGTGGTGGGAGTAGAGGAGGGGAGGCAACAGAAAGAGTGAGAGAGAGAGAGAGAGAGAGAGGGAGGGAGAGGGAGAGAGGGGGGAGGGGATTTATTATAGCGATTGGCGAGGATAAGTGGTGACGTTTATCGAGGAACGACGAGGGTACACAAAACGAGAAAATTAATGAAAATAACACCGTAAGATAAATTGCCCCGATATTGCACGCTCTTGCGACGAGAGGAGAACAAAATGTGATTTGCGAGGATTCATTTTATTGGGATTACAAAAATTAACTTTTGAAATAACAATGAATAATAAATCCGACGCACATTTCCCGCGCTCTATTTTACAATCTATGCATACACACGTTTTATTTATAAGCCGCGTGTTATAATTTTAGCCGTTTTGCGTTCGATGTGTGTCTCTCATCTCTCTGTGTTTATTTTTTCAACGTTTTTTTTTTATTATCGCGGAGTTAAAAAATATAACTCGCGATAAACGATACTTGTGCTTTTAATGGCTTAAAAAATAGATTTACGGACGTCATATATTTTATCGATTTGTGCTCTTTCTCTCTCTCTCTCTCTCTCTCCACTACCTCTGTATATGCCTCTGTAATGCAAATAAACTTTATTGGAAGAGAATAAAAAATTTTAATAAACATTATTTATGGGATCTCGCGCATTCTTCTCCTCTCTTTTTTTTGCGACTTCAAAAAAAGAAAAAAAAGTTAATACAAGGAGAAGAGAGAAAGAGAAAGGGGGGGGGGGAGAGAGAGGAACGTTAAGCGAGTGCCGTGCTGCTCTTTTAATGCATAAATGCATAACTCATCGCATAAATTTTCATTGTACTATTAAAATGAAAAACAATAAATATTTATCGCGCGCCGAGCTCTGCCAATTCATCATAATCTCCTCTCTCTCTCTCTCTCTCTCTCTCGCGCGCAGCAGAGTGAATCCCACCCTCCTTCTCTCAAAATGCGCAGTAATTCAAAGTAAATTTTCAGTCCACGTGTATATATAATCTCTCCCTGCATCCAAATTGTTATTTTAATCTTCTCACGCATATCGCATACAACATCAAACTAATTGCATTGTCTCTCTCTTTATGTTACAGGTGAGTCTCAGTGCCTTTTTATTTATCACTTAACCGTTGGGTACAGCCACATCAAGTAAGTCCTACGTAACCTCCAAAAATTTACGCGTAACTGCAGCGAGATATCGTGCAAACGCTGGTATAGACAGCTGATCGTTAAGACTTCGCTGCAGGTTAATCGTAGCTGCCTCTCTCGGGTAATTTATGATAATCGCAAATCGATAACTCACCGACTATCGGGATCCCGAATGTCAAATCTACGATGCCCCTTCATTTAAGGACTGGTTAAAGGCTCGTTTTACCTTCAGCCGATAATAACGTTTCTTAACGCGAATCGCGCTCTCGATTTATTAATCCGGGGTAGTTTTATATAAACTGTCGGTGCGAAATTCATTTAAGCTCTCTTATATTTTATCTTCCAAGTTTTCGCTCCCCCGAGGATAATGGGGATTTTTTATATACGCCACCGTAATGCGGGTGTTGGATTTCGCCAACTCGTCGGATTGATCGATCTGCACCGGAGCGATGATTGAAATTTGAACCCGATCGTTTTTTACGGCAATCGATTTTGTGTTCGTTCACCTTTGCTCTGCTTGTAAACAAAAATAATTAGTCAATTATAAAGAACCGCGTTGTCCTATCTAAACTGCTATTCTAATAAGCATAAAAATTAGTTCTGAAAGTAGGTAGAGAGGCAGAGAGAGAAAGAGAAAAAAAAAGAGGATACCTACGTGGCTGACAACAAAACTTTTCTTTTTAATTGCGTTTCGCGAGTACATGTATACGCGCACTTTTTTAATCGCCTCCGCGGAAAACAAAACGCTGAAAAAACTAATTTAGAAACTTATTTACACGCGGCCGTCGCCAAAGCTCGGCTCCCTCCTTTATATACACACGCACGCTTGCTTCTTCATTTTTTTTTGGTTCGCATTAGCTCGGCGTAGTAGAAGAACGAAAAAGCAAGCAGTGAGACCGACGAAGAAGAACCCAATTTTTTTTTCTTTATTAGTGGTATTAACGAGCCTTAATTAAAGAACATAAATCAGGAGAGAGAGAAAAAAAGCCTGAATGCCACGAAAGAGCTCGTCTTCTACTGCTTCGCGTTTCTAAAATTTAACAAGAATAAATCAATTTCCTCGTCATCGCTGACGCAAGCGCGCGCGTACGTACGCTCTGCATTCATGAATCACCGGTACGTTACTAAGTGCAAATCTTTCGTATGAGCTCGTTTCTTTTTATGCACTGGAAATGAAGTGCAATCTATCGTAAGTAGAAATTTCTTATTCAATTACTATGCAATCCAGATCCCGGAAATTCTCGATTGACCATTTGTAACTTCAGCATCCGGAGCGTATGTAGGTATGACGTGATGCATTATATATTTATTCATTTGCAGTAAACGAGAACCAAAGGAAAAATAACTTTTTAGTCGGCACAGTCACGAGTAATGCCAGCCAATCAGTCGTTGTATTTATTAAATTGCAGCCAAATGAGTTTTTAACTTTTCAGTGGTATAGGATAAACACGCGGCACATATCGCACAGTAGTAAAACATGTTAATGGAATGTAAAAAGTAACTTGAGCGATGCTTTCTTTTTTTCTTTAGATTTTGATAAAAAAGATAAAAAAACAGAACAGTTTATGCCTCAACGATTAATTTAAACTTTTTTTTTAAATTTTCATGCAAATGGCTCGTTTTCATAAAAAGAAAGAGAAGAAAAAGAAGAAAAAAGATTACGGGCCAATAAAAAGTTTCAGTGCGGAGAAACAAGATACCTAAAGCTTTATTGGCTGCAATAAAAGTATATTAAGTTTTTACAAGTAAATTTATTATTTTAATTTACAAATATATGACTCCGACAGTAAGTGAGCACTAAAAAAGCAGCAGCAGCAACAGCAGAAGAAGAAGAAGGAGGAGGAGAAAAAAGAACGTTATTTCTAATTTAGAATTGTTGCCGCGATAAACCACTGGCCTCTTTACACAAAATGTACAGCCTGTAATTAAAGGAGAAATAAAAAAAAAAGTAAGAAGAAGAAGTAGGAGAGGTGTACTCTGCACAAATAATGCATCTTTAAAAGGAAATTCTCTTCATTTAACTTTCCGAAAGGGGAAACTTGTGAGCACTCGGGATTTTACTGCTGGACTAAAACAAGAACTAAGCGTGTATCAAACAACTTTTCTGCAACAGAAACAAAAGAGGCGCACGAATCGGTCCATCGATTGTTTACGACTAATACACGCAAACAATAATTCAAGTCGCGAGAGCCTAACAAACTTGGATGAAGTTTTTAAAGTTGTCTTTGAGAAGTCGCGCAGCGAGTATATATATACAGAAAGAGACTAAAGCAGTTAACGGCAGTTTGAATGCTAAGCAAACGGCGAACAAGTTTTAGAAAGCACCTGAGAGGAGAGCGCATTTTCACCTCCAAATGAGCGCTTATTTGCCTTTTCCTTTTGTGCGCGGCGATGTCACAATCGCTTCTCTCTCTCTCTCTCTCTCTCTCTCTCAAAGCGACTAATGAACGAGTCTGGCGCCGCTCCAAATTATCAAAACTGACTTCGAAAATCATCAGAAATGAATCACTGCTCTCTCGGATGTGCATTATTTTAAAAGGCTAATTGGATACTCGACATTTTAGTGGATAAGATTTGTTTCGCGTACAGTTTAAGTCTCAAAATAAAAGTCAAACTTAGTATTAAAGTATTTCTATGATTCTTGCGTCGTCAACCATGTTTTTCTTAATACCAGCACAAATCGAAAGAAAAGATACCGAAAGTACCGAGTTAAATCCTTTCTATATATGATCACTCGATTCGTTCTTTATTTATGAAAGAAAAGGTGTACACGTTTGTACTTGAAAAGTTTAGTCTAACGAAAGCTATTGGCGCGCAGGCGCAGAGTCGTTGCGCGTATTTGAACGAGGGAAGCTGCGAGAACGCGAGCGAAAGAGAGAGAAAAGGACGCGCGAGGGTTCATTAGCCCGAGCGATGCGCGCAAGAACTGCGCGACGTATTGTGCGTGTAACCGCGTGCATATGTGTCTGAGCTCTAAATATTTTTTTCTCTCTCGTGGCGTTTAATTCGATGCGAATACGGGAATCCGTCTTCTATGTGTGCCTCTCTCTCTCTCTCTCTCTCTCTCTCTCTCTCATTCTTTTGAAGTCGACGCTACAAAGATATGCGAAAAAAAAAGTTTAGTTGCCGCAAATTTTTATTGAAGGGAGCAGCTGCACTGGCGCTAATTAAGCGAATAATATTTCTCTCATTGAGCAGCAGAGCGGCTGGCGTCGATTTGGCCGTGCATTTGAGGTACGATGAGAGAGCGAGATGATGTTTTTGAGCGCCATTTCAATTCCGGAAATTAATCTGTGCGGAATGATGCGTGGTTTTTTCATGAATGTACAGCGCGCGGAAATTGTCGCTCTGGAAAATTCATTTCCATCACCATGTATGCATGTGCTTCTCATATTCCTTTTTTCGTCGCTGGCGCTGTTGGTATGTCACTGAACACCTGCTCAACGTCGAATCATTGAATTTCAAAAATAGTTGTACATTTACCGAATAAGCATATATATCACTATCAATTACCAAATAACGCTAGTTTAAACTGGGATCAACATGGCGCACGTGTCTAATACGTGTGGGTGCGCTAATGAATCCGTGTGTCACACACAACAGCAGCAGTCGATGCCGTCGTTTCGTGTGTCGCGTGTCGTTCCTCCCCCTTCCCCTTTGTTCCTCACCTTTATCAAGATCAGATAGGCAACTCGCAAGTCGACGGTTATCAATCCATAATTGCAGAGTTATATTGCTCAATTTTGCATTCTCTCGCATTTTGTGTTTCATTTCGCTCAATGACGCAGGAATATAATTACGATCGATAGACGTGTTTGGCGTGTAGGTGACTTGAAAATCCAAAGGGCTGAACGAAATAATCGATTGCTGCGGCGTAATACTTTTAAAAACTGTCATATGCAAAAGGTACGATTTTGTCGGTAGGCTCGTGGTCGCTAAATAATTGTATACATGCGACGGGCCGTCGCACGTTAATACCGCTCCCGCAAATTGCTGATTCGAGACAATAAATCACGAGCGCATTCGTGCAGTTAATTGAGTCCTGCGCGGTAATCGTTTTTATTTTCTCCTCTCTCTTTATGTTGTAGTCGACCAGCAATTTGCGTAGAATGCAGGGAAATATATAAATAAAGGTCGTGTTTGCAAGCAAAAAGAAAACGTCGAACGCATCTTTCTCTCACGGAGGACTAAATAACTCTCGAACGGTACGATAAATCACGCGTAGATTTCGCATAATTAAAGCGTCAAATCTTGACGAGGCATCTCGAGACCCCAAGAATTTCCAAGATTTATCGGATTTCCACTCTACGACTTCGAAAGAAAATAAGAATCTTCCTCGCTCGCAACACTTGCGCTATCTATCGATGTAAATTAGCGAACTCATATATGCGTTCCGCGAAAAGTGAGGAAAAAGATAAATCATCGAACGAGAGAAGGAATACACAATATCGTGAAACACACGTCCTACTATCGCCTAAATGAATCACGCGATTATCGGAGGCCTGCAATCTCTTTATATATACGACGCGAAATGATTAACGCATCAGCGCCCTATAAATACGTTCGCCAGAAAATTTTCTTGGTAATAAGGGGAATCGACGAAGCAGTTGCGAGAGATCGCTATCTGGATATATAATGAAGACGAGAAGGAACGCATAGGTCGTAGGAAAATCGACCAGCTGACATAATTGATAAAAATGATACATCGATGGCAGGCTGCGCCTTGAGATGTTTGTTAAGTGGAAATTAATGTCGTTTTGGATGTGCGAGAACATTTGCATTGGGTTTTATTAACCTTTAGAGGCCGCGGGGCAATTTAAATTTAGACTGACGTGGTATGTATGCGAATATTCTAATTCGAGAATATACTAGTCATGCAAAAAAGTATCGCGGTGTTTGCCGGAATCAATCGGCCTTTCCAGCGATAAATCGTTAGATATACACCTCGGGAATGGAAAAAATGTGGTTGTCGACTTTTTTTTCGAAAAGGAATGATCAAGATCCGCATTATGATAATTTTATTAGATCCCCTGCTTATTTGAGTACGTGAGCCGAAAACCTACTTTCCGCGTCGCGCAATCATAAAGAGAAAGGAATCGCGAGCGCGCGTCTTTTAATAACAGTGAGAGACACTGTAAAATACATTTATTATAAAGAATGTTCTTCTCTCTAATCGCTAAACATAATGTTCTGCAACTAGGAAAATTATCGGTACGCTCATTGCCGTGAATTCCAGAGTCTAAAAATATAAGAATCATCGAGAAACATGATGGAGGGATCCGGTTAGCGCATGCGCGCTTTCACACCCACACACCCACACACTCACACACAGGCCGAGCGATAAGACGACGACACACGTACAGTGCGTGGGAGAGAGTGGGTAAACAGGGTGTTAACCCCGTTTCAGCCACTATGTAACGAGGCACTTGGCGCGCCAGCCAACGTCTAGATCCGATTCTCCGATAAAGTGTCCTTTTCCCCTTCGCGCGATTCTCTCGTTTTTTTTTTCTTCTTTTCTACGACCGAGCAACTTATGACGCCACATTTTCATTTACATTTTCTCTCTCTCTATCGTTTGTCTTGATTCTTATCTGTGGTTCGCGATTTATCATCCGTGTGCTTTTGTGTCTTTCCGGCTTGAGCTGCTGTATACGTGTAAAACGTGTAAAAAGGGGTGCTTGATGGAGACTTCCGCTTTCGTTTTTTGTTCTTTGACCTTTTTTTTTTACTACTCAAGACAATATTGATCTTGTCTCTTCTTGGGGAATTCCGGGTTACTTCCAATCTAGTCTCTCTTTCTGCCTTAGATTTATCATCGACGAGAGTAAGTTTGCTAATGGAACTTTTTATCTCAACTAAATTTGATTATCGATTACTTACTCAGTTAATCGCATTTTAACTTATGAATAAGCGATGGAAGATCAACATAATTTGCTTGATATAAATTCATGCTATCCATTTCAACTAAGATAAACATTCGAACTTTTTATACTACGCCATCACCTTCGAGTAGAAGTCTAAAAAAATATAAATATTATACGTGAACAACAATCATCAAATTGTTTGAATCTGATCCCAGTTATTGACTGGAATCGGATACCATAAGCATCAGCATTCACAAACGACATTCATATTTATAAAACGCGTCTTATCTTCCACCATTATGCCCATAAGCATTGGAAAGAAGGGTATTAAAGTTGCACTTTCATCCCATAGTCGAAAGACACTCTCATTATTATGTCTCGCGGAGTAGTAGAAAAGGAGAAGAGGTAAAATTAATTATGCATTCAACAGCTGTAATATTAGAAACGCCCGTTACGATCGTCGGGGAATGGCGTAGTAATTTTCCGTATTAAAGCCTCGGATCGATAATAATTTGTTATAAATGCGATAAAACCGGGTTTATAAAGTTTGCTTTGGAGCTCTGCTTTCTCTCTCTCTCTCTCTTACTCTCTTGCTCGCGCCATTTTGAAAATTCGCTCGATTTACATTTATGTATTGCGCGGAATGAATAATTTATAGACTTGTACAAAACTTTATTGATTGCCGGGTGTCGGAGGAGAAGGTGGCAGTGGTGGTGGCGGTGGTGGAAGAGGAGATGGAGTGAGTCTGTGCATGACAAGGGAAAGAGGGGAAATTGTATTTTCAGTTTGACTGGGTTTTAACTTTCGTAATTAAATGATACTTTATTTGCCGTTCATCGTACGCCCAAATTACACGGTTTCTCCCCCCCATGGTAGCATTATATAACACGCACAGACCCAAACGACTCTGTCCAGCTTTTATATTCGCTCGGAATGAATAAGTCGTTTTAATTAATTCGCGAAATAACGTTTTATAGCGTTATTATTTTTGTTCTCCCTCACTATAGTGTATTTCAACCCAATCCTGAAATTAACTTTTACGATATCGAGAGGCTGAATTTTCCTTGCAAAATCGATTTCCATCAACAATAGATTGTTGATACCGAATCAACGATAAACGAGTTCGAGACAGCGAGGCAAATAAGCGCGGACTTTGCTAAAACATCCTCATAAGTAGTAGTGGGAGGAGCTTCGAAACTCTCAGGTGCCGTTATAACCAGAGCTCGGGCTATCCAAGGAATTCGAAACGATGATATGGCGTAATGAAACGACATTCCCGACGATATTGGGACATTTTCGAGCCGAGCATATTAATGAGCCACTTTCATAGCGTGTGCAAGTCTCGATGTGGCATGGCGATCGCGTAGTGTGCCCACTTTTCTCTCCATCGATCGATTATTCTCGCTTCAATGACTCATTTGTGCAAACGCGCATTTCCCGAAATCGTCCAGCTGGATGATTCAACGGAATAACATATAAATAATTGGGGTTCAGGAGAAACATCGAGAACTGACGAGAATCATAAATCCTCACGTATTAAAACTTGGTACTTAGCTTCCACTGATGGAGATAAAGCATATTTACGCTTTAGTAAGCATGCAAGAGTGCACGCGCTAGCTCAATTGGATTTTCCGAATCATCCAGAATTAACCAGCTTCCCCGGCGCGTGTCGTCTTGAGCGGATGCTTCAAATCGAATAGAATTGCTATCGACGGCTCCTCTTTCATTGTGAGGGACGATGCATTTCCTACTTTCATCAGTTGCGTAAATTCAATCTGATAAACTGAATCTACATTTCCTTGCTGATTTTTTTTAGCTATCGCTATTTTCTACGCGTTGAGCACATGAGTGCATAAAAAGTGCACTGCTTGAATAAGTCGACGAATTACGGCAATACAGGTAACTCGTTACTTGCACAAAAGCTTTTACAAGCTGCATCAAAGTTGAGCACACCCAAAGACTTGTCCGTTGCGTTGTAACACCATGTGCAGTTTGAGAAACTAATGGGATTTCGTCAAGTAGTTAAGAGAGAGAGAGAGAGAGAGAGAGACACACAGGAAGACGGATAATCGAGTTTTCATTAATCATTATTCAAAGTGTAGCCATACCGTACATCTCGCTGGATGTAGATGTCGCTGCGAGCGCGCGTTATTATTTACACAGCGTAATTAGAAAATTGCGCGCTCCTGGAAGAGGAGCATAACGATCTCTTCGGGTGACATTAAGCACAGCCAATGAATAACGAGAGCATTGCTTTGCCTCGAAAGTACAGGCGATAGAGCAAAACTTGTTTCCGTGGCCGAGTGAGTTATTAGCATCGTTAATTACCCGGCTATTCTAAAACTGTTTCTTCCGATCCACGTTTATCTGCAAATGCATGCTGTAGATCGCGCTTCTCCCGTTTATCGTACCGACGCGCAATCGGGCCGACCTTTTTAAAACGATGACATGTCATTTTTCAGTACGCTAATATCAACCAGCGCCCTATTAATGTTTCAATTCTCATCAATGCACCGCGCGAACTTGAAATGAAAATTTCACCTGGCAACATAGTTTTAACCTAAATTGAAAGGTAGGCTACTGAGCAATGATAGATCATTGTTAGCATTTTTTAGATCTTACGTTTATTATTGCGACATTGAAAATCGACTAATCTGTTCTTTATAACCTTTAAAAAGAGAATCGACCGCGTGAAAGTGGAGCTTATATGCACACTTTGTACATCGACGTGATAATTCGAAGCTTTCCCATACGCATCACGAGACTTTCATTATTAAGTTTGATCCCCCCACCATATCGCGTACACGAAATAATTGATATCGAGCATGTACGCGTATGTTGCCGAGTATTTATTTATAGAAGGGGTACGGAGTTAACTACACGGTCTCGGTGTTGAGTTATGTTCATTCACTCGGTATCCGCTTTAAATTCGTAAGCACTCGACATCAGCTCTCACTCGTGATAAACTGAATATTTAACGCGAAAAAGTGGCATTAAATTACAATCGGCCGGAGGTTACGATAAAATTTTTGGTTTAATCTTGAATGAACGAGGTTCCCTTTCAATTTGCCCCGCTAAAATTGTTATTACACAAAGATGATTTTGTACGCGGATGTTACGTAATGGGAACTTGTTCGAATATTGTACAGATTGTTTTACATTGAATTGATTGTACGTATTATATATTATTAGATTAGTTTGGAAGTAATTCCAAACAAGTCGCTGAGTGCATATAGTATTTGAGAACGTTATTGAAAATGATAATTAAATTTAATCATGGGGCAATCAATTACGTCGCACTAATTGACTCGAAAGCTTTCGCAATAATTCCATTATCCCTCATCTTCACCAAATTATATACCTAAGTAGAAAAAAAAGAAGTGTACGCAGTAAGTGTATATCGCGAATTGCGTCGAAGCTCCGATCCAATTTTCTCAATTTGCGCCTCTATTTCCTTTTTTATATAAAATTATTGGACAGAGAGGAAGCAAAGTCTATAGGATTCGATTAGATAAGGCATTAGTAATAAATGTGTACTTTCTTGAGATGGAGAAAAAAAATATTCAAAACCCGGTGTGTTTATTGAGAGCTGAAAGTATTTTTGAAACACTTTGAATATTATTTTTCTTCCTCGAGTATATGCCACACGGAGATATTGGTAGAAAGTTGATACAAATGTGCTATCTCTTGAAACTTGTACTACACAGAGTCGAGGCTATATTTAAGAATGTTTTATGTACGTGGGCAGCTGTAAGCTAAAGTGTCGAAGAGAAAGAGGATTAGATTAGACAAGATTTTATTCATAAATAGGCTTTCTAAATATATCGAAAGTCTCTCGAGGACGAGATACCATGCAAAAGTGCGTTTATCAAAAGTGCTCAGCTAAAGTTCCAAACACACAAATTGCTGTTCGACATAATAAACGTTAACTTACGTTATATATATATATTCTTTCGCAAGTCGCAATTGTTTGGCTTACATAATACCGCCTTGCATTTTAGATAAAACAAATTGAGTTTCCTATACACACGCGATATAAAGCCGCGCACAGCCTTTCTCGTGTGGAGCTAAAACCTATTTTAGGAACGGCAAAATAAATTAACCGAATGCATCAATCTTATATATTGTGTACTTGGTCGGATTGTGTGTACGAAATAAAGGAAGAGGGAACAACGAAAATAGAAAGAAGATTACAATCAAAACCCGCAGAGAGAGAGACGAATGAAGGTTTTATACGTATGTATACAGGCCTTTATTACTCCTCCTCCGAATATAACGAACGTTCTAAAAGCAAATTCAATAACGAAACTGCACACATAAACACACAGAGAGACGGGGGTAGAGATTTAATAAGAAAATACTGGACACGTCCTCGATTCATTACCAGCGGAAATGGAGAAAAATGAAGGACGTATTAGAAAATTGTACTGCACGAGAAGAGGAGAGTCTGCGCATGATGGATGATAATAAGGGGGATGGGAGAAAAATGGCGGCGGTGCGCCGAGCTTATGTATATATATATATTTACGTCCGCCCTCGCGCGTCGTTTTGTACATATATATCTGCTCGAAACGCTTAAACTTTATTGCGAAATATCGCCTCTCTCTTTCTGTCTGGCAAAGGCAGCTCGCGTTTACTTATGGAGACTTAAGTAACTACATTTTATTCGTCCCTCCATTTGCAGTCCTTCTCTTCCTTTACATTTAATCTTCTTCCTTCGTTTTGAGGGTTATATAAATATCGAAGTGTTTTTAAGAGCCTGACTTTTTATTTTCTTCGTGTCGAAAATCGATGCGATTAAAAAAAATAGCTGAGTGCTTTTCAACAGAAGATAAGGATTCAGGGGGTTATTCGTATACGTATTACGCAAAGTCAATCGGACGAGACCACCGTGTTTTTCACTTATTCAAATTGGCGGGCAGTTTAAAATAATAGCCGATAATTTTAGTTAAAATAAGTAATTACAGGCTTACTGCTGCGCCAGTCGTAAAAAAGCTCGTATAACGTTCGACGAAAAGACGGGAAGAATATCCTCTCTTTATTAAATCAGGTTAATTTGCGCGTGCAGCGAAACAAATAGTAATAAAGCGTTTAATGACTCTCTTCCTCTTAAACTATACACTATATATATATATATAAATGCACGCGGAGTGCGAGTAAGAACGATCGAACCGGAGGCTCGTGGGGAATCGATATACACACATCGAATCACACTCTGGCCGCCCGACACATGAGAATGTACCACGCGGGGAGGGGGGGGGGAGAAAAAATCTGTCCAAAAAAGAGCGAAAAGACGTGAAACAAAGACAAATCGATTTCATATCGTTCACTCGCACACTCCCTTGTCTTTCGTCCGGCCTCCCTCTCTCCTCTCGCGCTTTGTCATCATTTTTCTCCCTCCCTCAACTTTTCTCTCTCTCTCTCTCTCTCTCTCTCTTCGCCAACCCCCTTCACCGCGAAAATTCATTTCGTCCGAACAAACGAGCCGTGTACTCTCTCTCTCTCTCTCTCTCGACGCGCGCGCATTCGCTTTATGTCCATCGACCTGCCCACGTACGAGATTAAAAGCACACAGAGCGCAAATTGCGTACAAATGGGGAGGAGGGAAGAGGGAGACACAGTGAATATGTCAGCTGCCGCTGCTGTTGCTGCTGCTACCACTGCTTGTACTTGGAGTCGTTACTTAATTTTCGCATACCTATATACAGCGAGAGATAGTCGAGCCTTGTGAATCGTTAAACCGATCGCTTTTTGTAAGGAGATCGCGCGATTAAATTAGTCAAGCTGCGACTTGTTAAAACTAGAAATTTTAGCTTTGCAGGAAAGAGTGTCCGCTTACTATTGGATCAATGTTTTGCGAAAACATGTTTTCGGAACGAGCGACAGACAAAGCAAAAAATAAGCGCGCTCAAGTGCACACCGCTCAATTTTTTTTCTATCCTCTACTATACACACCCTTCCGAATAATATTTCTTTTATTTAAATTTCGCAATTTTTTTCCTCGCTTGTTTGTTTTTCCCGGCAGAAACAATATTTTTATACCGGACTCGCTCGTTTATAATGCACTTGGCATTGCTTCAAAATCAAGCTCCCTTTTTTTCTCTCTCATTCATCCAACGTTGATTTTAGAATATATATTATTTTCGAAATCCCCTCGTATAAGCGACGTTTACGAAAGCTGTTTTCAAACGAGTGCGCGCACCTTTGACTCTTTTTTATGTTTTCATATCGCGCCCATTTGTTACGCTTAATTACTCACCAGCGCGCGTATACACATTTTATTCCCGTATAATTGAGCAACAATGTAATATATATGAATTTAAAAAAAAAAGAAGAGAGAAACAGAAAAACCGAAAAAATATGCATAGCCTGTTGCAAATTTTAATTGAAGCTCACGCGCATATAGGCATTAGCATAACCTGCTTTTCATTCTATGAATACGTGATTACGTGTCTCATACACGCACCATATCAAAATAAATATACTTTTTTTTTACCGAAATTTCGAAACATTTTATTTACCATATACTCGAGAAAGTAACCTAAATTTAGTCGTTGCGCGTATCTTTTTTTTTTATTCCAAAAAGTATATATACGGTAAACCCGTTTTGTTCGGCTGGAGTTGATCGTCGATTCCGGAAAGTTTACTTATTCGCGACACTCAGTCAGCGGCAAATAAACGTTCGCTCGAAAATCGAAGCTGCACTGCGAATTCGAAAATACAATTTGAAGGAGTCCCGATTAAGTATATTCACCGTGAATTCGTCTACTCGACGTTTCTAAAGTCGGATAAATAGGATTGTTGGGAAAAAATTGATGCGCCATTAAAAAGGCTTTAGCACGAGTTTTATTCAAATTTAGAATTTTTCAATTCTGTATTAAAAGCGCTCTATTGACTATTGTTTAATTTGGGATAAACGACATGATTGATACGCCATTATAAATACGGACTGCATTAAGAATATCAGCTGTTTGCTCTAGATGTCTAATGCAGGAGAGCTGATCGTTGCGTCACACTGTCCGACTATGGTGGGCCGCTGCGTTTTAAATAGTACAGCTCGCCAAAGCGCAAGTAGAGAAAAAAGAAGCGAGAGCCCGAGTGTTTACTTGGACTAGATTGAAGAGAACTCGAGCAGCAGCAATACAAGAATACACGTGTGTGTAAATATAGAACAGTTGCATAATTTTTTTTTTCGGAGTGAGAGAAAAAGAAGGAGAATAAGAGGCGCGCATCTCTTTATCTTTTTCATTAGAATTTTTCTAATAAATTAAAGAAGGGAGAGTAGCGTTTTAATATCGCGCCAAAAAGCTCGAGCGACGAATAAAGGGCAAAAAAGTTTAATTTATTTGAGAGCTTGAGAATCGCGGGAGGGTAGCAGAGAGAGGGAGGATAAAGAGATGGAAGGAAAATATGATCCGGCTTTCATCTCGGCGCAATTTTCATGGCAATTCAACGTCCATATACGAAATTAATTGAGATCGCGCTCGTCGCGTCTTTTGTACCAGCACATCCTATATAGCCAGTCTCGTAAACATTTGTGGGAGCGAAAAATAATACAGTATGAAAACGGGACACAGAGCGCAAATGCTGAATGGGTATATATAATGCACTAGTTGGGCGCCAAGCAGACGCGAATTAGCAGATCAAACAGAAACGGAAGCCGGAATCGGTCGGACCAAAAAGTCGAGCCAAAACAGACTCTTCCTACTATTGCACAGTGACGCGGAGCGCATGCTTCGTTCTTTCTCTTTCTCGAGCAAAAACTAATTTTAACTTTGATCATTTCCTAATTAATCGAGTGTCAAATATAAGGCACATCCAATAATCCGAACTACTACTACCTTCGCGATTTCAACTCGAACGTCACATATATGACATCTTCGCTGTACATCTAACTGAAACGCTCGCTTTTGTGCGCGGGACGAAAAAAAAATCACTTGCACGATACAAACATGGCAGGTCAATTTTATGTAATGTTATTAATAGAATGTATCGCGTTCCACGAGTGTTGCGCCGCGCGCGCATAGAGTGAAAGTCAGGCCCATAGGGAATATAATACAGCCACGGCTACCGCAGAATGGAATATTGCGGCTCTGTGTGATATTAAAATCACCACATTGTTAAACCTGATGTGTGTGTGTGTATAATAGGGGAGAGTATTTTTAGCAACTGCGTAAATGTCCTCGTTTTGCGATTTATTATTTGCATTGGGCTTTCCATTCTTGCGGCTAGGTTTGGCCGGTAATTCTATTATTTTCAAGAAAATGATATATACCAACTTGATCTGACATTACTCACAGAATAACACATAAATCCTCACGGATGAATTTCAAACATTAGCTAAACAAGCTGCAACAATGTAAAACAGCTTGGTTAGCCATGACTAAAATGCGTTAAGGCATTCAAAAAGACGTTATATTTCGAAATAAGCCTCACACACATCCTGCTTCACATCCTGTTTATAATGCGCGTTGAATTTCTCTTTTCGATTTATTTTGAAAGCGGCTCAATTGTATATTTATTAAATTAAAAATTATAATGCACAAGTTGCTTTGGAGCCACTGTATGATTTACACGTTTATTGTATAATTGATTTACAAAGAAAAGAGAATTCTTTCAAAGACATTTTTTTTCATTTAATTCTATTCTAGTCGACTAAAATAATTTATCCGAGAAAAATAAGCAGACTTGTTTAATGCGGGGGGAGTACAATTTTAAAATTGTGTAGAATCCAAACGGTTTTTCCATAATGAAATAACTTTTTTAATACGCATAATAAAAGCGCCAGAACTTTGTCCAATATCGTTTTATTAACTTTGCAGATTACTTTTCCTTTCCGTATAACTGTTGAATTTATACTTTTAACTCTCCTACTACGACTATACTTTTTCCTCAGTCCATACTTTCGTCTTTTATGGAAATATCTCGTTTTATGGGTTACACATTTGTAAATATTAACATTAATTTTATCGTCGATTTACCGAATTTACACTTGTATCTATAAAATAAACCATAAAAGAAAATCATTAGCACGTTTTATATCATTCGAGTGCTTGTGAAATTCAACTTCAAGGCCTTAATTGTTATGCCATCGAAAGTGCCGCTTTCGATTTCCAACACTTTCGTTCCGTCGAATAAGGAAAAATCAGTCTTCTAATCGAACACCAAAATGAACAATTCAATGCGTTTTAAAATGCTAATAATCATTCCAAAATTAGAAAGAGGAAAACCGCGACTCAAGTTGTGGGTCCGACATCGTGAGAATGCATCGAGTATGCTCTTTCTCTCTCACTATCTCTCTCTAGCAAATGCGTTATCCGTGTGTAACCCCCTCTGTATTATCCGTGCGCACAAATAATCCGGGGAATCCCCACTCGCGCGTTCCGAATTTCTAGCCCGCGTACACATTCCTCGGCGAGTTCTACCCCAGCACACATACTATCATATGTTATACGTGAGCGTGGCAATGTTGCTTTCCTCTCCTGATACCCGATTCGAGTGGTTTCAGCCAACGAGTCGTCGTCGATTTTCCGATGATGAGGTTTCGTATATATGCATTCCCTACCGTTCTAGCCCATCGATTCTCATCTTCGATTCGAAATTTGGGGAAAAGAATTTGTGTTAAGTAATATTCTTTGATATAAGTTGTTGATAACTCTGTTTCATAAAGTGAGTCGTGAAACTGTGAAATATGCATGGTAAAATTTTCAAGGGGCTTAGTATATCTTGGTGACTTTTGAAATATGATAAGATAATCAGGGAAAGTAAAATTTACTTGCGATTACACTGATCACAAAATCACTTGTATACATAGAGCTTAGAGCTACCACGTAAATACTACAATATACACCCACTATCTTGTATAAGTGAAACATATACGATTAATGTTACACGATTAGCGTTTATCGAAACATTGAAGATCATATTGAAATTGGACGTTTTTGTAACTGGTTCACCACCACTTCGTACAGACAACTGAGTCTTGCGTCTCATTGGCTCGTGTGACTGTACACTTGGCCGGCTCCGACTGTATACCCAATTAATTTAATAAAAACAAAAGAGGAAAAAGAAAAAGAGAATGAGAGATGCAATGAAACTTCATGTTAGATTAAAAGGTACTTTGCCCTCCCCAGGAGAGTAATTTCGTTAGACTTATGGCCAATAAGGCAAGTATATATTCTAGGCTAGCGCGGAGAATTGAAAGTTAGATATTCTGGGTCATTTATTAAGTGTGCAGGTGGTGAAAGTCATTTCCAAGCGCTTCGTGTCGCATACATGTACGAGCTGCCTATAGCACCACGTACATCTTTATTGGAATACCTATCATATCCGTTGAGTCATATTATAAATTTGGCCTTTATTATCAACTGTCCTTTCTCGCAATATATCCCTTTACTCTCCATCTTAATAAAGATGGCTGCCATGGTGAACGCTTTATATATGCATCGATCGTTAAAGTCTCGGGTTGATTATAATTTTGTCAATTTCCTTTCACTTCTAAATTACGCTTTAACGCCGCGCGGCGGCTCGTTTCGAAAATTATAGACTCTTCGCAGCGCGTGAAATAATGGCACACCAAACTTTTTAATCGGCGTGAATAATTTCGCGTTTATAAATGTAGCCAATTGTAAAAATTGCCCGTTTGTACAAGTTGGAATCGATGGTGGTGGTGGGGGGGGGGCTGTTATTACGATGGCGAAGATTCGCGCGCAACGCTTGGCTCGACGATGACTCTGCATCCTCCAGCGATCGATAAGTGCGCTCGCGAAACTTATACGCGTCTTCGCGAAATGATACTCTTTCGCTTAACTCGTAACGGCCCCTGCCTCGCAGCTGGTATACAAAAAGCATAACAGTTTCGCGAACTGCGCTTCACTTACATCCGAAATGTGCTCGTGCACTACATAATACAAAGATCTGCAATGGACACGCGTAATGGCGCTCGTAAAATTTTCAACGGTCATTTCCGATTTGTTAATGCTCCCGTGTATGTGTGCGTGTTTGTTCGGTGTGGCGTGTAATGAAACATACGCACACGAGCGCACAGCTCGTTAATTGAATTCAGCGATGTAACGACGTTGACGCGTGACGCGACGTTAATCAAGTTGAGAGGCGCTGCACGAGAGTCCCAGGATTAACATGTAAGATAATTCAATTATGTTATTTTAATGAAATCCGTACAAAAACGAAGATTGGCAAATTGAGTTAGGATTTCTGCCGCAGATCGCGCCCGCGCGCGCGCGCAAAGAAAACACAAAACGTATACGCGATCGATGAAGCCTCTCTCTGTCTCTCTCCCCCCTCTGTCTCTCTTTCTCTCTCGTTCGAGAAAACAATGTTGTTCAGTGGATGGTATTCAAACGCATACACACAGAGAGAGACACAATCGATAATGCCACTATAGCGCGGTAGAGAGGCTGTCTTTTATTCGTGGGACGCGTGCGCGCGCCTCCACCGCGGTATATCTCATTTATATTGCATTATTTAGAGTTTTAATTTTAACAAGGCTAATGGAAGCGCGAATTGTAATTGAATGACGTTTTTAATTGACACTCGAATTGCTGCTGCTGCTGCTGCGAAACGCATAGTACTGTATAGCGCCGGACGATCGCGAAGGGTGCAATTATTATATTAAATTATTATCGATTTGAGGTCGTAATTAGCAATTTAAATGTGTGTGCTGCCATTTTGCAATTCGATTTGATGCATTATTGTGCGGCATCAGCTAATGTTGGGCGATCTCAAAAGGCACCGCTACACTGCATCACCGTTCTGTGGAATAAGTAATTGTGATTTATATGCACCAGCCGAGATTTAGTAGATGAAATGTAACGATGTATTTATTATTGTTTTTTACATTTTTTTTTTGTTCATTGCCGGTGGTATTACGAGACACGTTTGCAATTGTAATGCGACTATGGGTTCGTGCACGATTTACGATTTGACGCGCGCCACGTCGGTCGATTAATTACCTAGTACACGATTTTTTATTCTTTCGCCACTGCAGTTTCGTATTGTTGTTTCGAAGATTCCAGACACGAGATATTGCGAAAGATTTTGTACACTGCAGATCGCTTGGTACGAAACGCAAAGGTCGTCTTCAAAACTGTTCGGTAACTTTATATAGTTTTCGAAGTGAAATATCAATATTGTATAAGATAAAAAACTTTGAAGAGAGATGCTTTGTCGAAATTGAAAATTGCTCGAATATCATATTTTTCAACGGGTGGAAAACACTGCGGGCGAGTTGGCGCGCACGAAATCGATTCCACAAGCGCAGATAAAAGTTTATACATGTATATAGACAAAGCGTTCGAGCTGCATCGAGTGTGTATATATATACGGTAAGCGCGTGTAAGAAAAGTGGAATTGAAGGAGAGAATGGAGGGGGAGGATCTAGTGTAATGTATAGGAGGCCAGTGCACCGATGTAGAACAATCCAATTTGCCTTCGCGAACATTCCCCACTTTCCGACAGTTGGCGCGTTTGCACGTGAACAGAAGAGGAGGAGAGACGTTGAGGAGGGATCGCGCGATCGCACCGCACTGCAAACAATTGGCGATCTTCATCCCAAAGATGAGGCAGATAGATACTGCACAAATTAATTAAGATCGGAATTATGTTTTCGAACGCTATCGACGCTTATCTCTCGCTGCTCGCCGCTCGCCACTCGACGCACGAGAGCTCCGAGCTATTGGACGATGATGATGTATAGCACAGCGCGTGTAACTCTATACCGCTCGATAAGAAAAGTAATCTCTATAATGTCTTTGGAAAATGGTCGGATAGGACAAAGATAATGTGCTAGCTCTCGGCTGTCCTGTTCTGTGTACAAGTCGCCTGGACTGGTTTTCAGCGAAAGCGTGACAGTGTTTTCACTCGAGAGCTAATTGAAATGACACTTATAACCTTTATTTCTTTGGATGACGGGGACACAGCCTATTTAGAGATTAGTTATTCTACGGTGAAACTCATTGGAGACGGTGAAATTTTTTTCTCTCGAGAAACGTAAACGAGCGTTCTTTTTGTCCTAACCCACTGAATTCAATTGCTCTTAATACGGCTCGAATACCTTCCATTACAATTATCCAGTTTTATAACTTAATTTAGCACGATCATTAATCCGAACATTATTGCCGGTATTTGTTCAGTATTAGTCTACAGCATTTACCCAACGTTTGTCAACATTCGTTCAATATTAGTCCAACATTTATCCAACCTTTGTCCATTACTCGCACAATCGCTCCAGCGTTCAGTCATCATTTCCGATCGACAATTAGCCCCGCACCGGCGAATCGCTGCCAAAAAGGAAGCGAACGAAAGCGAAAGTTATAGCCGTTGTACAGCATCGAAAATCCATTCACGCGCGCACGCACCACATTCACGGATGCTGCTGCTGCTGCTGCTGCTTTCGCGCGAGTCGTCGGTGTATATTATACGCAAGCTCGGACTCTGTTGCGCGAGCCTCGAAATTCTCATGCGCGGCGTCGGACCGCCACGACGTTCTGCATTACCTTATGAAAAAAGCGGAATTGGAGCGCGGAGAAAACGCTTTCGCAACCTTAACGACGTATAGTCGACCCCGCAGCGACCGGAACCACAGATAGAGAGAGAGAGAGAGGAACAAAAAAAGTGTTATGTGGACGAAAAGCGGTTTTTTCGTCGCCGCGTCCGTGTTGCTGCTGCGGTGATCGAGAGAGAATCCAATCTCTCGCTGTCCGTTATAACTCTTTCGCGTGACATTGAATTTTCTCGCTTCGTTGCGTCATCGCGCCCCATTGTACGTCGGCTTCTCTCTCGCCATAGCGCAAGAAAGTAAGAGTCCGCGATGATTCGAGCCTTTTTCTACGATCGTTATAATTAAATGCCTGGTGCCGCGCCGCCAACACGACCATCAACCTCTGTACGGGTTGTTGTTGTTGTTTCGTCGCTCTTTCTTTCTGACTTACTTTCGGTTATGATAAATTAAATTTCTTTATTTCTGGCCGAGTGAGACTTGAGAGTGGCAGGAGGTATAGCATGACGAGAAATTAATTAAAATTCTATACGCGAACATTTGTAATTTAATAAAGGAGCATGGACGCGCGCAATGCGAAATCACGACGACGAGGTAGGAGGAGGAGAAAGGAGGGAGAGGAAAAGGAAAAAGTTTTTCATTAAAAGGGAAATGTTATAATTAAAAATATTTCCGGCTCGTGGAGAAAAAGCTTCAAAGTTGGGGTACTCGCTATACAATAACCATTGGGCGCGCCTCAGTGCTCGATCGATATCGCGGAAATATTTTTAATTAAAAATTTCGTTATAGTTTATTTACCTTGTCCATTCCCCCCACCCTCGGCCACTTTTTTTATAATGGAAATTTGATATGCCGGCGAAATAAATCATTATCCAGAATTTTTAATATTCGCGCCCTCGGCAATTTTTTTTGCCGTATACACGTCTATATTATCTTTTTCGTTAGCGATCGAACCGACAATAAATAAACAGCGCAATATATAACGTGTTGTAGCTACATGTGTATTCGATTGCGCGTAAACAATCATTATATCGAGACAGAGTCGACGGTTGTTTGCATGTAATGAGAAAATTCATCAAACTTGCTCGTCGTATACTATGCAGGACTGCGAAGCCATAGGAGTGGGAAGGGAAAAAGGTCGAGGCACGACAAATATTCCGAAACTCATTTCGAAGTTTATCGATTGTGTTTTATGTTTTTTTATTATCTGCGAGGAAACAGCTGTGCACACGCAAGAGACTCTTCTTTCTCTCTCTCTCTCTCTCTCTCTCTTCTTTTTTTTCTCTTCTCTCCATTCGCTAATGTTTGCTCTAAGCACCTTTTTACGCTTTGAAAAGAAGGGAAAAAGAAACGAAATGAAAGAGAGGCGAGACAAAAAGCCCCTTTGAAAAGCACACCAAGCGGGACTCGCTGCTGCAGTATATAGCATATATATATATAGACAGGGAGTTCAGAAGTGTGTGAGAATTATTCAGTCCCGGCACAAAATGGTGTATTGGTGCACATTCATTAAAGATTTAAGCTGCTATTATTCCTTCAAAGTGCAAAAAGCGTTCAATTTATATGCCGCCGCGCAAGATTTACAAATCGATTAGAAAATCATTTATTTAACACGCCGTGCTGTACCGACACTTTGGCACTGTAATATATATACATGTACTTGTGTAATCGGCTTTCGAGCGAACAATGCCAAAATCCTGACCTTTTCAATAAGAGCAGGCCATTTTCCACGTAACTCGCGCGAAATAAATTAAACAAACCGCGCCGCTCGCGCCATTCTAAAACATTGCGAGTAATTTTAGTGCGCGCCGCAGTTAAAATCTCAACGGCTTTAGGAGTCTCTCTCGTAATTCAGAAAATTGCGCAAACTCGCAGTTCTGCCGGGGCCGTAAAATGCGCGCGTTATTGCTGAAAAATGTGCCAATACAATTTATGCAGCGCGCACTTTGTGCGTCTTCCTCTCTCTCTCTCTCTCTCTCTCTCTCTCTATCGCTCATCTAAACTATCGGCCATTAAAAGAGCTGTCGACTCAACAATTTCATTACTGCACCTTTATCTCCGATCTAAATAGTATATGCCTTCATTGCTTATATTTAAAAAATAAAAACAACACATTCGCTCGAATCGAATGATTGATTTTTCACATAAACAAACGCACTTTTTACAAAGAGTATATAAGATTCAATACATCACGCGAATTCGAGAAGGAGGCAATTACTTCTCGGTGTAACAGCATTAATATTAAGTATATACGGGTGTCGATAATCGTATAATATAAAAGGCACACAAGAGCGAGTTCAGTGACAGGAGCGAGGGATAAAAAAAAAGAACATACGGTAAAGAAGCGGCGGCTGCAGGGCTCGTCATTCGACGCGCTCTCCTTTCGCAGACTAGTTTGAGCCGCGAGTGTGTGCGAGCGTCTCTACATGTGCAGTGTGTACGTGTACGTATGCAGTACATATAGGCGAGTTGTCCGAAGTGCCGTGCAACAAGATGTCCGGTAATTGAAGCCGGAATGCCTGCGCGCATGCAACGTTTGCGTAACAATCCCGGTATATATATATACACCGTTCGAAAAGCGCGAAACCGTACAAAAGGTACACATTTCGGATTATTTTATGTTTACAGCTGACAATGCGTTTGTGGACTAATCGAGTGAATTCTCGCTTTGCGCGATCGGTTCGATATAATGGATTTCGTTCCGAACACCCTGTAACTCTAACATTTTTAAAATTGCTGCGCATAAAAAGAACGGTATAATACCGATACCCATGGGTATAACGAATTCCCAAGTCAACGTATTACGCGAAGCGAACGCGACTCGTTAACGAAATAATACCCATTGGAAAAAAAAGGCTCAAAATCCTAGAATTCTTCTACAGCCTCTCCCTCACAGGTGCATCGACGAATTAAAGTCAACAAAGTTGTAGATAACAGGAAATTCCATCAGCGGGAGACTGTCTTGTCGCGCTTGATCGATGAGCTCAATCGACGCGAGCAGCAGCTCCTGACGCAAGCTAAGCCACCAAGTTAATTAATTTATTCGCGATCGGCGCGCAGGCCGCGGTGACGTTGAAATTTGACGAAACGCTCCCTCTCTCTCTCTCTCTGTCTTTCTCTCTCGTGCGCGTATCGCCATCCTATCGTGTATATCGATCTGGTTACCTCTCCTCGAGTATATTTTCATTTCCTCTCGTTTCTCTCCTCGTCTGCGCGCGTGTGCGTGTGTTTTTTTGCGCGGGCACACGAGGTTTTCTCGGATTACAGAATGGTAAAAGGCATTGGACCTGAATCGATTTGCAGTTGTGTGTTGTGCACGCTGCGAGTATATTGCTGCACCTTCTCTTCTTTTTTTTTTTCTTTTCTCCGCGCACCGCGAGATGTGATTACACGTCTATAGCAGTTGGAATCTCTCGTGCGAGCTGGAGATTTTTGCCTTCATTGTCTTTTTGCGCAGTTTATATCGAAGGCTCGTGAACTGTGGATTGAGATTTGTAATGCAGCTTATTACGTGTGCTACCCGCGTGTGGTTGACATCTATATGTATATATATATAGAATTCCGTCTTTTTTTTTCGGTAGCTATAAGCACGACACTTAAAGTCGTCGTGTTTATAGTTACCGAAAAAAAAATCGCATAACTCGCGTATGCGTTTTATCATTTTTTATCCAGTGGCATACCCAAACATATACATAATAAAGCACACACACACACTCACACATATATATAGATAGAGAGAGATGTATATCTATATAAAGAATTGTGAATAACGTTAGTTGATTTCTTTGTTACAGAGAAGCGAGAACCTCGACCTGTCTCTGAACGTGCCGCAACACCACCAGTCGTCGTACCACCACCATCACCACCACGACGGCTACAACATGGCTGAACAGGTATCTAAACATGAACACATATGTACATATACTTCTTTCATAATTCTTATTCGTATGCTCTCTGATGCTCATCTTCGCTGTCGCGCAGGTTTGTCTCTTTTTTTTACTCTCGACTCGCCGTAAAACGAGGAGCGAGCCACTGAAATTAACCAAGGGATAATAACGGTAGCGCCTTAATTATTTACTAGCGCAATTCAGCAGTTTGTTATGTCTTACCTGTGAGGTCCAACAGCTTTTGTTTTTTTGTTTTTTTACTTTTTTGCTGTTGAGGGAGGTTGATATTATGGGGAAGTGGAGGCAAGCATCGTGTACTTACTTTTGTGGAGTATGGAAGTATGACAGGTTAAGCAGCGATTTCAGCTCTTTTAGTTATTGATTCCGGAATACTTGATTAAGTTAAAAGATTATATTTTTAGTCAAGAATATTGATTTTGCGGTTATTTTAAATTCCGCACGTTTGAAGAGCAAAAAACGTAGGCTTGAATGTGCCAGTAGCTGAAATGTAAATTAAAAGCTTTATTTAGTGTCCGCATACGCATTACTTAGCCTGAAATAAATAAAAAAAATCCACTCTCTTGTTCCAAAAATTGTCCGCTGTCTATCTTTCATTAATAGAAACAGTTCGTATCGGGACGACGTTATTTATATAACTTTAACATTTGAAGTATAACAATAACCATATGACTCGTTTATTATCGATATCCGGGTAAACTTTCAGAGCGAAGTAAGAAAGTTTTTCTCCCAAGTAAAAGTAGTTTTGTCAGGACTCTGCGCAAAAACAGTAGGAACAAAGTATAATGAGAGAAAAAACTACAGCCATTTGTTTCTCAAGTTCTGTTTCTGTGCTCCCTTCCTTACTTTGCACACAGCCCCACACACACACACACACACACACACACACACACACAAAAGTAGTATAGAAACAACTGCTAAACGAATTAGTCGGCGCATTGTTATCAACTAAATTATCGTTCAAACTCGCGTGGACTCGTAATGAAGCCAAACTAATGAAAAGATATACAGTGTTTCCCAGTAAACTGCAAACAGTTGCTTGTACACTCGACTACCAGATAAACGTAATTTGCTATGTATACGAAAAAGACGCAACAAAAAGAGTCGATGTTCCTCGAATAAGCATCAGCTCATCCGTAAATCCAAAATGATGACAATAAAGCCCAGCTGATTACAGTCGTGCTGCACTGGCGACGTAACGAGCCGAGGGCCGGGCTAAGGGCGAATCAGCTACACGTAAGAATAACAAAACGCGCGACTCGCGCGCCGCCATGGGAATACAACAAAAGAAAAAACGAGGCGGGAAAAGAGCGACCGCGCATATCCGCAGGACTTTGCACTCCGCGACATTCCGCGCCCAAGATAAACACACCGCAGGGCATATTATTATAAGTCGTTAAAGGCTTTTCTCACACCGTCGCCCTATGCATTTGGATTATTAAAAGTCATTTAGTCGATGTATAACAGCGTCACGGTGCACTTAATGCTGAAAGAAAATCGTCGTTCGGAGGTGAATGATAAAGCTGTTTTATTTCTTTCTCTCTCTCCTCTCTCTGTACCTTTCCTCTGCCATCGAAGCTCGCAAAGCCTCCTCGCTCATTTGCATCGGAGCCATTAGCGACCCGCGCGTCTTCAATCTCTTCAGACTTTGAGAATTTACGCGCTTTCTAGAGAATCCCGTTTTTCCCCTCTCCTCCTCCTCCTCCTCCTCCTCCTCCTTCTCTCCTCACCGCTTAACCGACATTATCATATACAGAATTTTTCAATTGTGCACGCGATGACGTTAAAACTTGTTTCTTATGTCTTTAATCATGCGCGTTTGAATATGCGTGTACAATTTGTTTTAATGATCGCGATTTCAAAAAGATCACTTCTGTTTTGTAACGGTCATCGCAATTTCTCCTCGTAGTCGTGCGCTTGTAAGCATGTGATTTATTAATAAGCCACGACCGCGGTGATGATAATTATTGATCTCTTTCTGTTTATTAAACTTTGAATGGAAATGTAAAAAAGCAAATAAGCCGCAAAGACAAATTAATTGATTTATCACGACGCAGTGTCGTATTTTAATAGATTTATTTAAACTCGCGTCGCAGTAGTTCTGACCTTTAACGGGGGATTAACGGAAGTGTATACATAGTATAAAGGAAGGAGGTCGGTAAGGTAGAATTCTACTGAAGAAAGAAACTGAAAATGTATTCCGCAATCGCAAAAAAGAAAGAGAGAGAGAGAGAGAGAGAAAGAGAGAGGTTGTATGAGGAAACCCGTAGCGATAGGAATCTCTCGAATCAAAGTATAACGGCATTGAATCTTTCATGAAGCAAACTGGTTGTTGTACAAGAATGGCAGATTGTTTTTCCTCTCTTTCTCTCTCTCTCTTTCGTTACTTTTGCATTCGTATATATATTTATCACTCGGCCTTTGGTCTCTTTACGCGCGTGTTTATAGAAGCCAAGTGTTTAGAAATGGCGAAGACACGTTTGTACTGTCTCGCGAGTATGTATACGTGGCAGGAGAGAGAGCGAGAGAGAGTGAGAGGAGAGAAGGGGTAAAGGAAGAAAGAGAGAATCGGTATAGGCTCGACTGATCAGTCAATGCAATCTAGTCGCTCGGTAATTGGCAATCTGCAATAAATAACTTCACGGACTATAATTTTCAGTATTTTAACGATCGAGGCAGAGCCCGACGACTGCACACACACACACGCACACTCGACTTCTACACTCGACTTCTATCTTTCTCCCCTGTTTCTCTCTCATTTTCTCTCCTCTTCCTCTCCGCGTTTTTCATTCCCTTTCGTAACCTCTCGTCGGTCCGCGTCCTAGCCTGATATTCCGCTTCCATATTTACACGTCCACTTGTCCACTCTCTCTCTCTCTCTCTCTCTCTCTCTCTCTCTCGTTCTCCCTCTCTTCATTGACAGATTACAAATCTTGCTTTATTACGACGGCTGTTTGTATTGTTTGATGGATGGGACACGGACTCGCCTCGTAATTATTATCGACGCGATATAATTTGGTCGTCGCGATTCCAGGGCACTCTGGCATTCAATTCTCTCTCTCCTGCTCGCCATCGCGGGCTCTATTTGCGAACCGTTTCCTTTTTTCTTCCCCGCCTTTATCCGTTTCAGTTAACGACTTCGCATTGTTGAATGCCTCCACTTTCTCACACTGTACCTTCACACACAGACACAGACACACAGACGTCGCGGATATTACATTGCGCTCGGCGTTATATATGGAAATTATCGAGCCCCTAATCGCGCACGCAATCTCTACGTATACAATATCGTTTTTACGTAACGAAACTAATTTAAAGTTGCGATGCCGCGCCTCATAAATCTCGCCTGGCGTCGATATTATTCACCGCGGACTGGAAGAATATATTGTTTCGAAATCAATGTAAAACATTATATTATTCTCCTCGCTCTTACCATTTTTCAAACATTCCTCGCGCCTGTCATCTTCGTTCCACCTGTTTTTCGATTCGACTCAACACATTGTTTCTTTACACTTTTTTCCGTTACCATCCGAACAACCAACTATATACTCGCAAGTCTCTGTAAAAAGTGGCCGAGATCAAGTTGATATGCATCGATAGAATAAATAATCTCCTTACAAACTTCTTTTCTACTTACTCTCTCGCATATATACACACACACACAATCTCTTTTGTTCGATTTCTTTTGTGGTTAGGTCATAGCTGATTGATATATATGATACTTTGTTCGTGCGAGGATTAAGAAATCGTCGAAAGAGAGAGAGAGAGAGAGAGAGAGAGAGTTCAGCAGCAGCGGAGCTCGATTGAGCAAAGGAACTTGGTGCATTTCTTTTTGGCCTCTCCGTGCACAGCAGTTCCCTTTCTCTCCTCGTGGCACCGTTGACGCTGCATCTTTTGCTCCGTTCGCATGGTTGCAGTTTTATTTATGCGCCATATCGACAGTTTGCGGCCCCCCGTACAAATAACAAATCGAAATCGTGTACGTCGTCGTGGTTGTTGTTGTTGTTGCTGCTGCTGTTGCGCTCAATTAAAGCCACCGGTAGAGAAACGGATCTCTCGCAATAAACACGTGTAATGTTAACACACATTTTATTGGGTGGAGGGAGTGGGGAGGTGATGAAATTCTTGCATTAGCATTTTGCAATTAAATTAATTGCACTAATTACCCGATGAAACCGCACTAAAGATATATATACCTCGTTCACATCGCTCGCTCGAGTGTGTATCTATATATGCTTTAACCTTATTTATCGCCTCTTATTATACGATTTCAGTTTGAGAAAATTCCAGATACGCGCCCGTGTGTGTGTGTGTGGATGTGTGCGTAATCGTGTTTCTCTCTAAATTAATGCAGCAAATATCCCTCGTTTGTGCACACATTATTACACATTCATTATTTCAGCTCGGAACCGTAATAAACGCGCGGCATTTATTAACTCGCGCGTTTGTTGCTGCGGCAACCAAATCATCATTCATACATCACGTTGAAGGAAAATCACCTTACAATTTATCGCCATAAATTTCTCGTATGTATACATAGATGCAAATTTTATAATCTCCCATGGCCTGATTAATTATCCCGTGCTTTCAATAAACTCGCAGCTTTATCAGCTCGCGATTCTCTCCCGGCGAACCAAGTGAACTCGAGTGACTCGAGATAAACGAAAGTATACGCGCAGCCGCTCATATCTTTGGGTTGGAAATCGATCACTGCTCAATAATCCCAAAGTGCACCTAAACGATAGACACGCACACGCGCACGCGTACGATTAGCTAGCGAAAGACGGCAGTAGTAGTACATCGTCTGTATATATATAAGCTTTTGCGCGCTCGTTCGACGCTCACGTGAGCAGCTCGGGGTCGTAAAGTTCAGCGCGGAATTAGATGAGCTTTTTCTTACGCGCGCGCACTAAGTGAAACGAGCTCGTAAAGGAAAAAAGAGTCGTCGTCGTGTGTGTGTATATCAGGTGCATCGCTTGCTCCTCGGGTATTTTTCGCTTGGACCATTCGATGTATATATGCAGCAGACATCGGGGGGCGAATATGTGCGAGCTAAATTGTTTGCCGCGCTTGATTTATGCGCACTTTTCGCAGCTCTTCTCGGCTCCGACATTCGCAATTATCTTCCGCGCTCGTTCTCCTTTTACTACTTTGAATAATCGGCCGATATTTCAAAGTCTATGCGCGCGCAAGCGTTTCTTTTTTAGACGGGTAGGAGATTAAAAATGACGAATAATCGCGGGAGCCCTATCCTCTACATTGTAATTCATTTCTTTCTTTCTTTCTTTCATTTCTTTGATTTATCCGTATGTGAATTCAGTGAACACTATTGGTGTCTCTCTCTCTCTAAGTGTTCATGTGTGTGTGTGTGTGTGTGTGTGTGTTGCGCGGTTGAGAAACGAACGTGTACCAGAAGTGAATATTTAATCGATACTCGGATGTTTATTGGGCGTTACTTTTATTGCACTTGTCGTCGTGTTTGCCATTAGCATAAACACACTCACACACATGCACGCGCGTGTACGTGCGAATAAATGTAAAAGTTAATGATTGTTTTAGCGTCATGAAAATTGGCAAACACGCGCGATTATCTCTCGATTAACGCCTGGTGCGCGCATGCAACGTTTTATATGGATGTTGATTTACGCGCCGCATAAATTGCTCGCTCTCTCACTCGCAGCTTTTATTAATTAATCCTCGTGTGTATTTGTGCGATGTGTGCGCCACGCAACAAACAACAGAACGTGTGAAATTCCTGGAGTGTTTTGTTGATCGGTGAAAGGCGAGGAATGTGGAAAATCGCGAATACCGACACTACTTTCTGAAAACCTTTACGACGATGGTTAAATAGTTTAATATTATGGGATATCGCGAGATGTTCCCACGTCGCGAGAATTAGAGGCCTCGGCAACTGCAAATAGGACGGTCGAGGATGGCATACGTCGAGGAGCACGAGAAGTCGATTGGTTTCGCGGCGACAAAAAGATTAGGCGTGGGAGGGATTATGTGTAAGGCGCGCGCGAAATATCGCAATCATCGGGCCAAGTTTCTATGTTTAGCGCTGCAGTCGTTGGACCGAGAGGCCTTGTAACGAGTGAAAAGGATCTACTTTGGAATACGTTAATGAGGCGATATTTTCACGCCAGCGGCGCGGCGTTAAATTATTAGCGCTTATAGTCGCGAGCGCGGGCGGGCACACAGACGGGCCAACTAATTTGGTTGTTTATACTTTACGAGATAATCTAATGTTTGCGCAAACGCGCGCCGGCCCGACAATTTTATGCAGTTATATCGCTCGTCGCTTTAATAACGCAATAAATCGCACTGGCGGCAGTCCCAAGCAGTTCCATTTTGCCACTATATATATTACTCACTATTAAACGCACGGCCGAATTCTTTCCCGTTCTTTTATCGCTTTATAACGACTGGCGAGCCGCCGCGCATTGTTGTGGAGTTTGATGCTTTTTGATTTTGTTATACGAATCGATAGCGGGTCATGATCGATACGATGCTTTTGCCCTATGACGTTTGGCGCTCGGGGGCCTCTTCTCGACTATAAAAAGTATTATTAAGAATAATGCACCGATTCCATCCGCTGTTATATACATGTATATATGATGGACTTTCGCGTCGTTTTGTCCGATCGGAACAAGGGACAATGGATGCACGCGAACAGCTTTAAATAAAAGTGTGCGTGTGCGTGTGTGCGTTCGATCATGAATTGCTTTTCAATTTGTTGCCAGGAGAGCACACAGAGCCTCTCATCCCCTCCACCCCATTCTTATGTATTGTGCAGGCGCGCGCGCGGGGCCGGGGAATAAAAATAGCTCGTCATAAATTTTTGCCTTTAAGCCATTCATCAAAATCGTATCAAACGAATATGGAAAAAGAAACAAGAAGCCAGTGCAGCAGTTGTTGGTTTTTTCTTTTTTCTTTTCCTTCCTTTTTCCAGAAAATACGAAGTAATAAATCTTCCGAACTTTTATATTATAAAGCACCTTTTCACTTGGCGGTGGCCGGTAATCAATCACTAAATAAAACAAAAACTTGGGAAGCGAGTGTATACGGAAAGATCTGCGACTGAAATGCCCGACGAGCGATAAAAACAAGTATACAGGAACGGCAGTTTTTTTTTTTTTTTTTGCAATGTGAATTAATTCACCCTCTCGCAATGATGTACATTTATAATAGAACAAACGAGTAATTGAGAGATATATAGTTTGTCGACAAATGTATTTTGGCTTATACGGGGTTTTGCGCCTGAGCGGTATACGTCACGAAAAAATGTCGCTGCGACGAATGGGCGAATATTCATTACTCGCGACTCCTCGCTAATTCAGAGTCGGAAAAACGCCAATGTTCAACGAGCTCGACGCATTTTTCAAGAGCTGTCATAAATAATGAACGTTATACGCCGGCATTTCTCGCGGAAAAGCCAACAGTCGTCGTCGCGAGTCATTGCCGTGCGCGCGGCTTATCGAGCTCCGCAAGTGCCAGGCGTATAAATCCCCCGGTATAATCATCGAAATTTCGCCGCCGCGTCTTATCGCCGCGCACCGAAGCCAACTCGTCACTATAACAACAAGCCCCTTCTTACGATCCACCTCATTACCCCTCGAGCGCGTACAATCCAGAGTCATCTTTATCGGACAGAAAAACAGACCTTAAGTCCACTCGACCGTTTATAATACAGTACTCTCTCTCTCTATCTCTCTTTCTCTTTCGCCCATATACTTGTGTGTTCGTCGTTTTTTTTCGTTCGGTGCTGTTGCCGTTTGTTGCAGGGGTCGAACATGTAATTTCCCGCAATTCCGGACACGTCATTACCGAGTCGTAAACGACCGAATACCTCACTGCTAAACTGTCTTCCAATGTGTATGCGACGATAACTTTTTATTATCCGTCTCTCTTCCTCCGCTTCTCTCTCTCTCTCTTTCATGCTCCGTTCCTCTCTTTTTATTTAGTTTTTCTATACTGATCTCGTATCGTTTATACCTTTACTTTCTCTATATACTCTGTGCTTTTTCAGCGTCGCGATCAGTTGTTTTTTTTTTCGTGGTAAAGCTATCGAAATGTTGTTATTACGGAATCATTGCCGTACGCGTGGACATATCAAGCTTTGTTTTTCGTTTCTCTTCGAAAGTAATATTTTTTTCTTTTTTCTTAAGCTCTGTCGTGAATTATACGTATACACCGCGCGATCCATAGAAAGCGAAGCTTTCGACAATTGCCGAGCAACACGGGGAAATGATTGTTTGATTGCCATTAATGAGTTTTTCGCTGCGACGCGGTGGTTGGCAATTTGAAAATTTCGCGAGCGCACGTTATATAAACGTTGTGTGTCCGCCAATTTACATGTCAATTACGTACTGACGTCTGCACGCGTGAAATTGCAATGGCTCGAGTTGTAAAATATTGTAATTGGCATAAAATTTGAATGGTTTAAGACGCTAATTGTTTCAAATTATAAACAAGCACATGAATTATTTATATATATATATTTGGGTCTCTCTCTTTCTCTCTCCTCATTTTTTGCGCGAGAGAAAGAGAGCGCAATTCCCTTTGGAAAAATCTCTCCATTCTCTGCGCGCTGATTACTATAATCAAGCGAGCCCTACAGAATACAGTAGAAACTATAATTTTCGTACACTCGAGACTTACTGTTATCTGCAATTATGATTGACGAGCGGCAGCGTTAAGTGCGCCAAAGTGCTCGGGCATCAAAAAATAGAATGTTTTAGTGTTTCTCCTGGCAGTCAAACGTACCACACGGTGCATCCTAATTTTCTTCCATAACCAATATTCAAAAGTAATTTCCATTTCGGAACGCTATACATCCTCAACGATTTAATAATAATTTTATTACCTTTCCCTTGAACCACTTCCACAACATTCCAAAATCTGATGAAACTTAAGAAAACGCTCGAATCATCGTCAACATCATTAGAAATCAATAAATACAGTCGTTCTTTTTCTTCTTATCGATGTATATATCCTGCAACGATTAACACATAAACCGATCCAAAGCGCTGCGCGCGACGCTTTCGAAAAACTTTCTCTCTCCGCGAGAGTCTCGCGTGTTTCTAAATATTTTCAGCTCAAACACACTGACCATCGCTTCGTCCTCGCCACCTGCAATAATATTTTCCCGACTGTCTCTCTCTCTCTCTCTCTCTCTCTCTCTCTCTCTCTCTCTCTCTCCCTGTAATAATATTTAATATTAATATAATCCCGGGGCGATTGGTTTGTTGTCTTTGGAGATGTAATTCCCCCCGCTGCGTGAAAGTGCGCGCGACTCGCTGGCACTTGCGCGCCTTATTGTTTGGCTCATCCACAATCTCTTCTTTTCTTTTTCTTGAAAAGTGTGAGGAACCGAGTGGCTGGTTTTAATCTACCTTCGATGTGTGTGTGAGGGAGAGAGAGAGAGAGAGAGAGAAAGTGAGATAGACTGTCAAAAGTTTAAGAAACAAACTTTGTGTGTATCATCGCTGATTGACAGCTTGATTCGTTGCCAGTTCAAATGGCAAGGCAATGCCATTTTAAGCGACATTTTTAGCTGGTACGAAAATAAATGCCAGAATTCGGTGTGCAGTCGCAGTTAAAAAAAAAACAACGGTTTACGCGTTACGTAAGCTAATTCTCTTGAACGAAAAAAAGAAGAAGGAAAGAATTAGCGGTCATCGATCGAATCTGTTCCGTTAACACGATTAGCTCGTATAGTGACTCTAATTTGTCTGTGTAAATTGCGTTTAAACAAAAAATCGTTAGCGAAGCCTTATATATTGAAAGAAAAGCCTCTCGCGCGAGCTTTCGAAACGTCGACGAAAAGAAAAACAGCGGCGATCGACAGGTCTGTTATATTAGAATTTACTTTGTAAATGAAGCGAGGAATCTATATATTCGCGGCAAACTGTGGCTCTTCCCACGTCGAATTCGATTACAAAATGTGTATTTATGTAAGAAGAGGAGGGTCGAACTTCACCCCCCCCCCCTCAATTCTCTCTCGTGCACTTGGATGTTAAAACACAAGATTCGAAGTTTGGCCGCTTCTTCTTACGGGTATAAGTGTACAATGAAGAACGAGGAGAATGAGAGAAAGAGAAATAAAGGATGAGAGGGGGCGGAGGCAAGACCAACTGAAACCATCTAAATAATATTTCCAACGTAGAGAGAGAAAAGTAGTAACTCTCAAGTACAAGTTTTAACGAGATGGAAGAGAGGAGGGAGGGAAGGAGAGAGAGAGAGAGACAGATAGAAAAGAGAGGGGCTTGGTTCCTCTTGGCAAAGAAAAATGATCCTCCTTACCTGCACACCCCCCCTTCCATCCTTCGAATCCTTGCAGCTTATACTTCTTCTTCCACTTCTTTTACTTCTTCTTTTACTTCTGTACTTTTTCCATTTGAGAATTATGTCACTGCAGACGTTTCAGCATTTTTCTTCCAAGTCCCCGAGTTCTCGTCTCGTTAAAGTCGACAGGCTTTTGGAAATTCTGCTGTTTAATTAATTCTCTCTCTCTCTCTCTTTCTCTCCTTCTCAGTCTCTCTTCGTTGCTTTCCTTTTATACGCATTAAATTTTCCCTGAGAGTCTTTGGGATGAATGGTGCACGCTATTATTAATCTTGATATTGATGATCAATGGGTATAGCTCCGGTGAATTATGGATAAGCGAGTTGATTTATAAATCTAGGGGCGGCAGAGTCTTTTTTAGTTTCTTAATATATACGTAATGATCATGGGTGCTGGCTTTATCTCATCCAAATTAATTCCTAGTTCGTTTCGGTATCTTCTCTCTCAATATAAACGAGCGATTTATTTACAGTCAAAGGGGTCGTTTATTATTACTGGACGATCCGTCGAAACAGGATCTTTCGCTTTATTGGACAAGATTTAAATTGTATAGTTTGCAAATTGACGGTTTTTCCCTGATGCGACAAGACTTTTATCCGGTTATACATTGATTTACTAGTTCTTGAAATCAGTTTGTCATTAACCCATTTCTTCCCAAGCAGCCATTTTATAGTTGATTATTATAATGTATTTCTGATTTTTTATCATATTCAAATCGCCATTTTGAAATTTTCCAATGGAATTTTCAAAATTCTGACTTCAGAATCATAAAGAGCAGACAATTTTACTTCAGAAAAGTGCTATTGGTTATTATTTTTTTTTCGATAACTTCTTAGACAAAAAACCAATCAACTATAAAATGGCCGCTTGGGAAGAAATGGGTTAAGGTGTCGTATCAAATTATAGTAAATTACGATATTGGATAAATTACGATGCTGGATAACGAATTTCATAAATAAGAGACACAGGAATAAGCTGTGAATTAAAAACGCTTACGATTCGCAGAAACGAGCGTTATACCCTCCTTTGACTATATATAATTCAGAATCAGCGCCACAGTACGACAAGTGCGTGCATAATTAATTTTCTGAGCCTCTCGGCATATTGGAAATCTAAAGACGGTGCTTTTTCCTTCATATCAGGGGATTATATGCGTAAGAAAATATATATAGGTCGTTCACTCAGTTCTCAAAGAACTTCCGCTTCGAAAACGCTAATTGTAAAAGTTGAGGAAAAGGGAGAGCAAAGTATATCGCGAGTCGACATAAAATAAATTAAGGGGTAAAATAAGCGCGAGCGAAGCAATTCCTCGGTCATTGGTTGTGTTGTTGGGGCGTGCGAAAGGAAATCGACAGAAACAGAGAGAAAGAGGGAGGGAAGGGGTAAGCTAAGAAGGAGAAGAGGAAGAAGAGGCAAAGTGAAGGAAACCGATCGATAGTGGCACCGCTAAAGCTTTCGTTCAAAGGAAAAATTCCTGGCGCTATTAAATCCAATTTGAGAACTTTCCTGCTCGACAAATTTTTTTCTGCTTTACTTCGCATCCTTTCGCATGAACGTTGAATTTACTTTATTCTCTGCTTTTATTTAAAAAAATGTTGCCTCGACAAATTTGTTAGGAAGAATTTACTTTTAACTGTATAGGAATGTTATACGAAAGCAATTTATGCAAATAAACCAACTTCCGAATATACTTTTCTTTCTCCGACTATATATAGTCGGTGTTGACCAGAAACGATCCCCTATTTATAAAGTCGTACGAGCGAATTACTCGTAAAGAATCGGATCAAATATTCATAGATTCGCCACGTTGACGAGTTCAAGTTGAAAATCCCTAATCGCGTTGTTGTTCATTCCGATTGTTGCAGACGTTTCACACGCCCAGCTTCGGGGACGAGGATTTCGACATACCGGCGATGCACGCGCATCCGCACCAGCAGCAACATCCGCAGTCCCAGCAGCATCATCAGCAGCAACAGCAGCAGCACGAGCAGATGCACCACGCATACCAGTCACAGGTACATATACGTGTAGGTATTACCATTATGTACTTATTGCGCACACCTCGTTTGCACATGTATCCTTTCATCCCCAGCTTCTATAATGTCTCATTCAATACCAGAACTTACTCGTTTTATCAACGGTTGCGCTTCGAAATGGTAGTTCAGCGTACCGTATAACACTGAATTACTTGAACAAAGTTTCTGGGATTGGAAGTCGGAAAAAGTGAATGGTGTCGGTAAAAAAGGAACCTGCCATGTATCGCTGTTCTATTTTTTTCTCTTAATATTCGTTACCTCTATGATTGATTGGTCTTATGAACCGATCAAAGCAATATTCTTTTGTGTACTGGACACAGTAACTTATTCAAAGCAAAAAGAGTACAAGTTTCTATGCACACGTGGCTCGATGCTCTAAACTTTTGAAATTCACTCGCCAGAAGACGAATATGGATTTCTATTCAAGGTCTTTTTTTTATCCAATATCTCGTGCTCAAAGCATGCTGGTCAAATAAAAAAGAGTGCGCGAATTTCTCTGTCGAGATCTATACGCGATGTCATATTTATGGGAGTTCTATTTTTAGAGCGCCTCATCTCTCGGTTAGATCGCGGCCGGAATTTAGCTCGTCTAACGAAATTCCACCCAAGACATTATGATTTGGGCGATTAATAATGCGAGGAGAAATTAAATTAATTTTCTGATTTTATACGATTAAAATAATAATAAACTTTCCCGAAGCTTATACATCATATACATACACGCGCAATTTACAACAAGAGTATTTTTAGAAAGTTTACTTAGAAAGTTAATGTATGCCGTCATTTCGATATCGACGATGTAAATCAAGATTTACTCTATGAGCACCTCCCACCTTTGGAACCTCGAATACCAGCAAAGAGTTGAAATTCGGATGGTCCAAAGTTTCATTTCCTTACAAAATTAGGTACAGGCGTGAATAGTCAAGTTAATTAGCTGCCGGCAACGCAATAATAGTTACGCTCGAACTTCAAACGAAATTTGATTGGTCCAAGTCCAATTACTCCAGCAATAATGCACTTTTAAATCGCGCCAATATATATGCGTGTCCTCCACACGATCCGCTAAACCGATTTATCCAATTAACGACGGACGCGATCTTCACTTTCATCGTCTGGCAATTGCAGAAATTTGCCAAAACAATTGATATACGTATACCTCGATCGTTTGTTAGTTCTCACAAATTCATCTGAAAAATTGTCGCGTTCGGGGAGTTATATATATATATATATATATATATATACATAAGAGAGAAATTCTATCGTTCGCTCGTCGAACATAAAACGCGTCGCGTCGAGTTTCATCTCCCATGCATAAATCGAAATTCTCTCTCCCTCTCCACCTCCTCCTCCTACTCCTATGCTATCGCCTTCTAATTACGAGCTGGGTATTCAGTTTCCTCATTACGGCCAATTAATTCGCCTCCTCCTTTTCGCCTCCGTTCGCGCGCCTCTCCGGCCAAATCTGACTTTGATTGATACAAAACGAAAATCGCTTCCTCTCCCCCTTCGAAGGCTATTAGCGTAATCGAGTGCCGCATAATGTAACTCGATATTACGCCATATCTTCCTCCTCCTCCCTCTTTCCCTCCCCCCCCCCTCCCTCGATTCGTTATGGATATTCTCGATTTCGATTGTCTCCCCGTCTATCTTTCTCTCTCTTTACTTCCACTCGTTTCGTTTCATCTCTCTCTCTCCCTCTCTCTCCCACTTTCTCTCTCGCTTTAGAAGTGTATAATACAGAGATGATATCTACCGGATCGTTATGCCTGGCCGAGCCATTCGTTATTAACGAAAATTCCATCTATTCCCGTCGACGCGGCGGATTTCAAATGTTTAAATAAATCAGTTATGAATGATCCGCTCGGGGATTCGCTTCGTTATGTTCTCTCTCTGTATATATATAATCAAGCTGATTGAATAAGATATTAAATGTTTGCTCACGGGGTAAAAATACACCGCGGCTTTAATTTCATTTAGTTCCGACCATCATTTTCCTGGATTTAATTTAATTGTAATCCTATATATATATTGAACATTGGATATAATTGGAAAGCACTTGATTAAGAATTGACGTTATACTCTGAAACTAGAAATAGATTTTTTTCCAATAGCGGAGAGAGAGGTAAATTATATAAATGTGCAAATTTGATCTTTGCAAAATAACGACGTGAAAATAGGAAAGAAAGAAATCTGTGAAAACGAGCTAACAGACGGGAGCGATGCATCATTCGTAGAGCGTGTTTAGCGAGGTATAATTAAAAATGTCATCGCGCGTAACCGTCCAAACAAGACTCTGGAGAGTAATAAGTAATAACTAATACCTATCGCGTAATTGCCGATCTAGAAAGAGCTTTTCTCTCTCTCTTTTTCTCTCTCTCTTTCTTTTCGCATTATCTTTTCTCGGATATTCTCGTTCGCGAGCTGCGCTCACACTGTTTGATTAAACGCCCCGTTATCTTATCGCTCCGTTAATTGTTTATTAATTCGATTTTTTGCGAACTGCAGCGCTGTATTGCCTTCGCTCTTATCTTATCGGTGCAATTGAACTATTATATTTGTAATCGAATGTATCCTTCGGCTGTTATTTTTATTTGTTATTCCATAACTGCGCTGCACCTGCTTTGTCCGATTATAATTCGTGTTTTCTTTTTCACTTACTCTTTGAACTCTCTCGTGTTGACTACGAAATCGTAAAATTCACATATTAATCCACCATTTTTCCTATCCAGGGTTTTATTTTAAGACGCAGTTAAGTTTCAATGCATCACGATAAACGTGTTTATAAATAGACTTTTATCGAGCAGCCTCGATTCTTTTTCAGATCCAATTAATCCAACGAAACGTAAATTTTAATGAAAAAATAATATAGCATCTTATCTCTCCAAGACTCGCGTTCTTTTTTTTTCTCTTGTAAAAGAATGTTAGACGTGCATTTGCACGAAACGCGAAACTTTAATAAAGTCAGAAAATAAATTATTGCCTTTACAATACAATATCTAGACTCGCGTTGGATGCGATATCAAATAATCGCGCAAGAATTTCTATTGAACTTTCAATGCCGTGTACAAACCTCCATATAACTGGCACACATACACACACATATAGAAGCATTTATGACTTTCGCTCTTTCCAATTCGAGATCCCATGTATTTTATTACTCGTATAGAGACTATTGCTCAATGGAGAAAAATGTTATAGGCTTGTAGTCGTTGTGCGAGCATAAATATAATTTGAATAATGCAATTAAAATTTAAATAATCTGATTGAACAAGTGTACGGTACACGTTTTATCTGTCGTAACACACTTTTTTCTCCTCTTCTCGCAATTATGGTCGCTAAACGACACATAAAAAAGTCAGAGAGAGAATGTCAGAAATTGTATAATTTGTCATATTAGTAACGATCGTGACTTTGTTGACGTCGACTCGTAATCTAAATAATTTATCTCCTTTAACGTAGCTCATTAATTGGCCCCGCAGCCTTTTTTTTTTTTTCTTTTCTATACCAACTGCAATCGAGATCGACGATATGCCGTTTTCGAGCAGCTAAATTGTGTGTGCTTTCTAAAAGAGAAATTCTTTGGATCGCTCAAATCATTTTCGTTCGCCTAACACACAGTTTGTTTGATGAATGCGCGAGCGGGATTCTTCGAGAGAACGAAATTCTTCGAAAATCACCGCGGTAATAGATGCTTTTCGACCCCCAAACCCACACACAGATTCCTCCATCTTACACTTGTCGTTCGAGGAAAAGAAGCTAAAGACACTTATACACATGGGGTGAAGTGCAAAGTATTCAGCTGTTAATGTCTCGGTGTTGTTTGTGGTGTTGCAGATGATGTCGGGGGCCGGTATGCAGCCATCACCGGACAGCCTAAGCCTCGATCCCGGCGGTTACCAGCAGCCCATCTACCTGCAACAGGAACATCCCATGCAGTCCATCAACGTCAGGTACGTCAAATTTATTCTTATATACACTTACTAGTTCTATACATCTCTTGATATACCTTTATTTGCATTTACAAACTGCGTCCAAGCGGAAAGCAACTCTTTTTTCTCCCATCATTATCTAATTATCGGATGTGGACATAAACCCCACACAAACCGCTGACGTCTTATTAAATTCGCTGCTGCTGCAGCAGCTTCTAATAGAAACAGTAAATATCTGTAACAGTAATAAAGTAGATTTACCGACAGAAGCCCCGAAGCCGATTGTTTGGAAGTTAGTGCCTTCTTTACGTGCCGTCGAACTATATAAAATTTCTTTCGCGAGCTGTTTAAGGAAAGCTATCGATTTTCCCGTCACAGACAAGAGAGAGACTCGACTTGGTGGGCGTGATTTTTCTCGAACCGGATTGCGGAAAAGTATTATATCTCACAAGTTTCGAATTGAAATATCTTTTTACTTTTCGCGGTAATTTTATCCGCCCGACCATCATTCGTCTCTCTTCCCAAATATACTCGGGCCTTCAAATTGGGTTTCATTCGCAACAAAATAAGTTATATTAGGCGTGTAAAGAGGCGCGCAATTTCCTCTAATACGATATATGCGAGGTGAATGATTTGTCGTACCGCGAGGCGAGATCGATGGGAGCGAGCGAGCGTGAGAGAGAGAGAGAAAGACAAGCTGCAGGGCCGTTAATACACCTTTATCGAAATTCACGAGCAGGCATAATAAAGTTAGTTGGCTCTCGGTCGGATGAAAAATTTCTCTCTCAAGTTGCATTTTAAAAAGAAACATTTCTCTCTCGGCCCCGCGGCACACACACATACACACACACACTCGTGACGCGCGGTGTACTTTATTTCTATACATATTTTAAAAACAGCTGACTCGCAAAAGGATATAAATTTAACTTTAATGGAGGTAGCAACTTACTTTAAAACTTGCCTCCTCCTCCTCCTCCTCCTCCCCTCCCCTTTCCATGGCTACGGGGGCACACGGGATCTTAGAACGCGTACGTAAAAACGTAAATCACACGAATATCTTGCTTATATGTTGATCCTGTTAGGAGTAAGAAATAACTTTATCGGTCGGCTGCGACGACGACGACTACGACGACGACGGCGCCTCTCGCGACTTTTCTTAACTTTTACAACTCGCAACTTTTAATGCAACCAAAGTTCCAAAACCAAATTACTTCAGCTTCAACGGTTCTCACTTCTCTCTTGTTATTATTATTTTTTTTTTTAAATTCTTAACTCGGAACTTAACGCGTTTGTGTGCATCGCACAATCGGCGATCCTTGACGAATCGTTTGATACTCGTGTGGACGTAGTAAACGGCTGCATGTTACAAAAAAAAAAAAAAAAAAAAAAAAAAGTAGAAGAAAGAGGTTGGAAAAAAGGAGCGAACCTGGGAAATTTATCGTTCAGGCAAATTTAATTTGAGATGGCGGCGAATAAAAGGCGCCGTAAGAGAGTGAGCGGGGCGAGTATAAGGGAAGGGAAGGAGGGAAGAGGCAGTAGAGGCACCGATGTAGAATGGCCCGTAAATCCTGCTACGCTGACGCAGCACCGGCCATATCTCATAAGTTATCCAATTTGTGTTAAAATAGCACTCGCTCTCCCTCTCTCTCGCATACTCTCCTGCACGGACGCGCGGGGTAATTTTGCACTTTTGCTCCCCTCCCC